>CAHIKZ030000151.1:230000-517500 GCA_903632075.3 Acanthosepion pharaonis
TACAAAATCTAGTGGAGGGAAATGATAAAATTATTTTCCTTAAATTACAAAACTTACAAGAATTTTCAGATTTTCTTTTTCTTCCTTTCTAACAGTCATGTTTTTGATTTCGTTTGTCTTAATGTCAAAATATTGGTTATTAGACGTCACTTATTCTCTATATTAATTTCTTCCTTTTATGCTTTTCAAAATTTTCTTGGATGACATTTCTTATTAAATAATGTTAATGATGAATATTATTTCTGGCTTTTGATTCGTGTGCAGAAAACGCAATTGGGTTCAGTTTTTAATACAAATATCAACACGCACACTTAAAAGAGGCACTGCAAATGTTATAATATATACGTACATTGAATTTGTAGGCATATATTCATGCATATAATCACAAGAAGTTAATATTGAAGCACATATATGAGAGGAAGAAAGACAGAAGAAAAGATGAACGAGAGAAAAAACTGCAACAATTAAGATGAAAAGTTATTTTTATTTTTTCAACCACTTCTAACTATTGACAGTTGGGTGGGCCATTTTGAAGAAACTTTCTTGAGCGCCTCTTTTTCTTTGAAGTTTGCTATGTTTTTGTTTTCTTATGAATAGCACAATAAAAACCTATCCCATAAAAGCTCAATAATAATAACAAAGTGAAACAGTAAAGGATCGATCAAGGGAAAGTTATAATTGTCTAGTGCAATCTTTCCACAAACAGACATTCATAGCATCATTAACAACGCACAAAATATGGTGATTTGGAAAGGCAGCAATAATTATCATTAAATGTGCACCCAGTTTAATTTCTTCATCAATGAAAGAAAAAGATAGAAGTCAAGTTCAAGGACATCACAAAATCGGAAGCGTCCAGAGATGACGTAGATAAATAAGAGTTAAACTCAAACTTAGTTTAAAGTTTTACTTACATACTGGATCATAAAGATGCTAACTTTTAATTTCACATAGATATTTGGGGTAAGGATTAAGCAGCAGTCTAAAATATTTTCATGCAATAAAAATGAATAGAATAGTTTTTTGTAATCTATTACGTTGCAGATGTTTCATCCTGCCCGAGGAGGACATGAAATCATTCTCTAGGTTGGTCCTTATTTATAGATTTAATATACAATTCAGTTGCTTTAATCGGGAATAAAATCTTTATAAGTTTACAGATGAGTTTTAAAACCTTGCAGCATTCATAAATTTTAAAGTCTACGTGGAACTGAAACTGCTGTGTCATTATTTGCACTTTAAAGACACATTTAGTCTTGTCTTCACACAAAAAAAGAAATTTAGTTTGGTGGCTTTATTAATTAAAGTAAAAAAAACAACGAAAAATTTACATGATTAGAAAGTTCTGAGTTATGCATATTGTCAAATTGTCATTGACTCTTAAGGCATTTAGGATTTATTCTTATACCTGGTAAAATGACAGGAAGAATCTTCTTGCGTTGAATTAAATTACTTAAGATGGTATATTTTTCCAAGCCACGTAGAAGAAAAGATTATGGAATTCATGAACAAAAAATTACAATTGATACTTAGTTGCCGCTCGAGTTTCTATGACAGCCTTAATTCTTTAAGTCATGGATTCCACTAATTTAAAGCAATACTCTTTATCAAATTCACAGTTGATAGATTCTTTTGTGGATGGGGCATAATCATAAATTTTCAACTTGGATTTACAACCTGATTGTTCACGGCCATTATAATTATTTTCTGTGTTTCCTAAAGAAAAGATTTAATCCTCTTTGCTTTGTGACAGAATGCATTATGATCTTGAAAAAGGAATTCATCACCACCTAACAAATTTTCTATCGATGGAATTACAAAATATACCCATTCGCATTGATTGTTGAGGTAATTATTGCCACCTCCCCATGTCCTTTAAATTTCATACAACCTCATATCATGAATGACGTGGGAAATGTGTTTTTTTTTTGTTTTCTTTTTTTAACAAGCAGTCATCTTTATATAACCATTTGAACGATAGCAGACAAAAATTCCAGTATCATTGCCTTGGCCAATGCAGATTCTTAATTCATCACTGAATATCACTCTCAGCCAGTCATTCACATGTCCGGATTTTTTCTATTTAGCTCATATTAAGCTCATTTCTTTCTATTTCGATGTTAGTGCTAGTTTTCTTTTGACTTTTCTCTTTGTAAATCTCATTTCATTTAGTCGATTTCTTACGTGCCTGTCACAAACATTGACTCATATTTCGAGCTATTTGTTTTTCATTTAATCGTTCGCATATTGCATATTTTGTAGACATATTGCTTTGAGTTTTCTAACCTGTTTGGTCTATCAGTGTTTTTTCCTTTTAGACCATTCAATTCCTTTTGCACCAAATTTTAGATTCAGCTGATTGGAAACAACCACTATCTTTTTCCACACACCAATGTCGATTGCTTCTTGAATGAGTTTTAAGATCATTTCCATTGTTTCAATTGACAATTCTTTTGTTGAAGACATGTTTCTTTTGAATTAGGTATGCCTAAATGCATGGTGAGGTTTGTACGAACTCCCTTTTAACTATATATCTAGGCTTCTGCTGCTATTTCTTTTAGGAATGCAAATTAAAAGATCATTCCATGATTTTTTATTCAAAACTGGGTTATTCAATTACATGATTTGAAAAAATTATACTATTAAGTTAAATAATTAAATTTAGTTTGTGTAAGGCACATTATTGAAGTCAAAGTGTAAGCTATTAAATAAAAAACCTACTTGAAAATTCTCTAAGTGGGCTAATTCCATATTTCTTGGCAGGATTAGAATACATTTGCGTAATTTGTCACTATGTCTATTTTTAATATGATATAACTAGCTTCTTTGCACAGGGAATCAAAGAGAATTTATGTCGCTAACATTTTTCCATACAATATCAAGTAATGCTAGCGGGTCCATCAAAAATTTGTCGTCTTCAGACAGCGAAAAATGTAAACATATTAATCCTGATCGAAATGCATGTATGTAAGCAGTTGAGAAGTAATCAGCTGTTGTCAACCTTTATGCATATAGAAATAAATATAGTCATTCACACATACAAGCACACACACACATGTATTCTACTATTATCTTCCTGCATTTGCGTGTGTAAATAAAAAGTAAACAGAAAAATAGTCTGATGTCGGATATAAGAAGTATTAGCATTTCTTTTCTCAATGACTAGAGAAAATATACGGCACTTATGTGCACACACACACAAGAGATAGATAGATAGATAGATAGATAGATAATTTGATAAATAGATAGCTAAAGAGAGAGAAGAACGTATATGTATATATATTATATATCTTAAAAAAAAATTAGAAAGGGTATTTTTGCATTTGTTGAGAATATCATAATTTATAATAAAAATAATAGTTTATTTACACGTCACCTCATATTCAGAAGGGATCATGTTATTTAAAAATATGCACACACACACACACACACACACACAGAGGCGCGCGCACACACACATACATATATATATACGCATAATAATTCATATTTATAAATTGGAATATATATATATATATTTATTTATTTATACATGAAACACACACACACACACACACATATATATATATATGTAAGTTTGTATGCGGATACGTACAATTTAAACGCAATAATACTTAACACAATCAGTTCATCCTCTCCTCAACTTGTTTGTTTATTTATTTATTTCTACACAAGTCAACATGTGCACACACACACACACGCACATACACTCAATATATATATATATATATATATATATATATATATATATATATATATATATAATAAAAAGGCTTAAACACTAATATTCCATGGTCATAATTTATTCCATTGGAATCGTAAATACGAACCAATTCATCAGACCTACAAATTCAAAAAGAAAACAGAAAAAACAACTCCGGAAATAAAAACAGAATTTAGAGAGAGTCTAGAGAAGGAGGGAGATTAAACCTTAACAGAGAGAATTTTAGGAGAGGTGAGTGGAAAAGGTTTAAGTAAGAGAGATATGAATGTTGTCGGATGTCTAATGCATAAAGATACATTTCGTGGTGACATACACACACCATAGACGATTTAACGTCAGAATAAGAGGGAGGGAAAGACGAGGTGGCGAAGGAAAGTAAAATTGCATTTATTGAAAGGGCCGCTGTGTAATTGAGAAAATTTGACAAATTTAATATCGACTACAGGCTACAAATCAAATATAAACATATAAAAAATATAACGATTATCTAATCTAGCAAGGACCTATATTTCTATGTTCAAAAACACATGCGAATATACACATACACAATAACATATACACGTATATACATACACATAGGCGTGTACCCACATGCACACATACATATACCATATATATATATATATATATATATATATATATGAATAAAATAAAAAACTATTGTCTTACAGATATATTGTATCTAAAAATGACATATATATATATATATATATATATATATATATATATATATATATATATATGTATTCATACATGTTTCATTAAATAATATAGACAAGTGTTGTCTATTTTATGTAAATTCTTTTCATAACGTCTGATAAGCTTTATAACATTATCATTAAACGAAGAAAGAAAATCACTTGTCTATATTATTTAATGAAACATGTATGAATGAAAAAATGCTGCCTAAATACACACAATATATATATATATTATCTATCTATCTATCTATATATATATATATATAAACCCCACATAAATTCTCATATACGCATTATTTATTTTATCGTATACATTTTGTCTATGTCTCCGTGTGTGCATGAGAGAGAAAGAGATCGGGCAAGGCAGAAAGAGAGAAACGATCTAATTTATAAAATATCACTAGCTGAGCTTTACTGTTCAATATAAAAAAAACTGCAATAGCTTTACTGCAGACAAATTGATTGGCTACTCGGAAATGATCCTCTTGCCATTCTCTACTTGCTCGCGTTCTTCTCAACTTGTACCCATCGCCCATCCCAATCAAAGCAGCTATCTTAATCTGCAGTCTGAATTACCCGCACCTCAACTTTAAATTTGCCCCTGTATTCTTGTTCTTTACATTATTATTTCTCTTATTTTTCTTTCTTCGTTTTCATTTTCTAGCTCTGATTTTTCGCTTTGATTTCGATTTTTTCTTTTCAAACTTACTACTTTTTCTCCTCAGAAAGATTTATCTCTCAATATTCTTGAATTCGCTCTTTCTCTCATCCATTTTTCTATTGCTACGTTTTCTCGACTTTTGTTTCCATTGCCCAATTATTTTGTTTCTCTTTCATTTTCTGCTTTCTTACTTTGTGTCACAAAGCCTTTCTTTCAGTTTTTACTCCCTCTTGCACTCTATCTCTTTATATATATATATATATATATATATATATATATATATATATATATATATATATATATATATATATATATAGTTGTATATTTAGGCAGCAATCCTTCGTTTATGCAAGTTTCATTAAAAACGACAGACAAGGTACTACGGTTAAGCTTTTTTATTTAATTTTTCTTGTGTTCGAACAAGAGCTTTCTTTTCTGGACAAAGGGTGTGTAAGAACTGTCCAAATGTTTTATATTTCCGAGCGCTTTCGGCTATAGCTTTAGCCATTATCAAGGATGATTCGATTTTTCAGCTTACTTGAGTATGTACGTTATGTGTTTGTCTTAGTGTGTGGTAGGGATGTTTTTAATTTCCGAATACGGTTAGCACATTGTGGCTTTGTTCGTAGTTAATATTGTTAAGAGTTGGCCTTTTCTTTTTTATTATTAAAGCTTCCATTATTTTTAATCTTTTTTTGCAGGTGGATGCAATTAATGTATTAGTGTTTTCTACTAGTATGTTTCTAATGGAGTCTGGTAAATTTTTGTGTGTGTTTAAATGGGTTCTAATGGAGTTGTGATCAGATAGGTGTAACGTAAGACGTCTGGATAAGCATGTATTTGTGTAACCGATGTAATTATTTATGAGCCCGGTTTGATCAGGAACACAGTTCCTTAAGAGGCATTTGAACTCATAGATAATATTCGTTCTTTGTAATTTTGTCTTAGTTGGTGTGTTGTTAGTTTTGAGGATAAGGTTAGCTGTCTTAAATTTTTTATAATAGATAATTAATTTGATTTTTTTATTAATTTGTTATTTATACACATACATATGCAAAATATATAAATATATATACATAGGTGCATACACATACATGTATATTTTTTGAATAAGAAATTCCAAGAGGATAGAATCCAGGTAGAACTCAATGTCGAGGACAGAGTAAGGATATAATAAAAAGGCTTAAACACTAATATTCCATGGTCATAATTTATTCCACTGGAATCGTAAATACGATCCAATTCATCAGACCTACAAATTCAAAAAGAAAATAGAAAAAACAACTCCGGAAATAAAAATAGAATTTAGAGAGAGTGTCAGTATGAGAGTGTGGGACGAATGTTAGAGCTAAAGTGAGGGGTAACAAACGAGAGAAGGTGGGAGATTAAACCTTAACAGAGAGGAGTTTTAGAGAGGTGAGTTGAAAATGGTTTAAGTGAGATATTAATTTTGTCAAATTTTCTTAATTACACAGCGGCCCTTTCAGTAAATGCCCTTCAGTTTCAGTCTTCCCCGCCCCATCTCTCTCCCTCACCCCTCAATGGAATAAATTATGACCATGGAATATTAGTGTTTAAGCCATTTTATTATATATATATATATATATATATATATATATATATGTGTGTGTGTGTGTGTGTGTGTATATGTATGTGTGTGTGTATTAATATATATTCTCTTTTCTGGTGTCTTTTTATGATTTTTTAAAGATACATTTAAGTAGATAATTTTACACTTATCTCTAAACGTTAATCTGAATGACAATGCTAAAATGATTCTCCTTTGCTTTCAAACTGAAACTATAACTTGTAACATTGTTGAACTTTGTCTTTCTCTTACGGATTAACTTTCTCTTTTATGGCGTCAGCATCAATGAATTACATCCGAGGTTTTCTTCTATTTGTTTGTTTGCTCTTTTATTTCTCTTACCCGGTCTACAACACCACTTCCCAAACACTTTTATTTATTTTCTTTATCTTTCTTCTTGCGTTACAACCTCACTATATATGTTCTTTTGACTGCAACCATAAATCTGTACCAACAACCGTCTTTTACGTCATCATCTTTCTTTTATTATCTATAATTTTTCTTCTCAATTTCTTTGGCATACTTTCACTTCATATTTATCGACTTCCTAAATATTGTGGATCTGTGAGTAATTGGGAGAAATGTATTCTTTCTCAACTGTTTTCTCCTATTCCTTTATTACTCTCTATATTTTATATATCATGTGTACCCAACTCACAATCTCTATCTATCTATCTATCTATCTATCTATCTATCTATGCTTACGGTCATACCACGTTGAAACATCGGTTCTCGTACAATCACCGAAATTAAGCAACGTTGATCCTGCTCAGTATCTAGATGAGTGACTGCTGAGGAATACCAGGTGCTGTAAACTTGGGTGTGGTAATGGATAAAGGTTTAGAATTAGAAATCGGAGAGCTATTCCAGTCGGTTTCATTATAGTCACTTGCACGCAAATACCCTTGGGGAAGATATGTGGGTAGGACTTGTAGCAGAAAATCATTATTATCTTTCCAAAATTCTTACAAGCTAGAAATATTTTCAGGCTTTATATAAACTGAAAAAGGTTGATAAGCCGTAAAAAACAAATATCTATCTATCTATCTATCTATCTATCTATCTGATACTTTATCTCTTCATACATTCTGCCAAAACCTGAGTTACAGTTTTCACTGCATCAATCGAAATGCGACGACACTTGTAAGATACACCAAATATTTGAATTAACCTTCCCTCTCTTCCGACCAAATTTACACATTTATGATAAAGAGTTATCAATATTTAAAATGTATTATTTCTCAAACGTATACCACGCATCGGCCATTCATTAATAATCATATAGAGAGAAAGATAGATATAGATATTGAGTAACTGTTCTCTTTAAGTTTAACATAATACATAGATAAATAGATATTTCAGTTAAAATAATAACTTCTAAAGATTATTTAAGACGTTCTGCTCTAGTTTTGACCAGTCTGTCTGTGTCACTCTCTATGTCTGTCTAACATTATGTCTTTCTTTCTTTTTTTCTCAGACACACACACGCATAAACTCATAAACTCATGAACTCAGACCAAAAATAGAACATGTAAATTTTAATTCGTTCTTGAAGATTGTATCCCCACACGTTTGTCAGTCAGTTTTATAATCGTCATGGTTAAAGTTATGGCATAGGTAAAATTAGCATAGCAATCCATGGATATAACAAGGCATGCAAAGAAAGAATCCATTTTCTTGAATTTTTACTTCTGACAGTGGAAGTTAAAATCGAATAGAGAGTGACGCTTTGAATTTTATCATAATAGTTTTATGTAATTCAATATGTGAGATTATGTTGATACTTAAAAATAAAATCCTACATAAAAGTGATTTTAAATTACAAACATAGGTGAATCAAACATGCCCATCACTCAGGCGTAAATGTCTCCATTATCACACACACACACGCAGACATATATATGATAAAATATAGTTTTTAACGTATGCTCTATTTATGAGTTAAAGTGCTCAATAACAGGGATAGATAGAGCGTAAGTAAATATAAAAGTGAACATTGAAGTCAATACACAGAGACGACAGTCTCTTTCATGCTAAACGCGATTGCGTTTAGCATGAACAGACTATACATATATATTTGTGTGGTGTGTAAAGGTTTTGATAATCCTGTAGCACTGGATTCTTTAAAAAAAAAAAACTACCTCTACTACTGTTACCCAGTTCTACTCGTCGCATGGTGTGAACATCGGTGACTAAACCGGTTCCCTTTACCAGGTTTTTCTGTTAAAGGGAAAGGGTTGCTAGACATCTAGGAGAATTAAAAACAAAACCTGTCAAAGGGAGAGTAAGCCTTCTTCTAGAGTCAACGACTATCGAGTACAACGGGGATAGACTGGGCACTATAGCTATGTATGCAGCCAGCGCCGTGATGACACGACATCGCTGAGCAGAGGGAAATCAACGGCCAGGACGGACGGTTGCCCCCGATGAATTCAACGGCCATGTGTCCGTAATAAAGGCGAGCCTTCAGGTTGGAGGGCACCAGCTGACTTTGAGGCGTATAGGCTCCACCACATCAACTTGCTAAAGACATAAATGGACACTTTCAATCTAAATATATAGAGGAAACTCGTTAGGTGCTGCGACTACACCTGGTTATGAGACTGATGATAATGAATTAAATTGAAAATGAACACATAATATTGTTGCATTTCTTTCTCTCTCTCTCTCTCGCTCTCTCACTATATCTATATATATATATATATGTGTGTGTGTGTGTGTCTGTGTGTATACACACACACACATATATATATATACTATAATATATATTTATATACATATATACACTATAATATATATGAGCGATGTCAGAATCAAATCTCATGGTGAGATTATCCAATTTCCCTCGTTGATGAACATATAGCAAAAGAATCAAATTAATATTTATTCCTCCCTCGGAAATTGACAACAGTGGGTATCATAGAAAGAGGAAATGAATCCTGAAGGAATCTATTTTCATATTGTCTGTTCTGATTGACCATTTTTACTAGTCATTTTAAGAATCTCAGTTTTGCGTATTTGTCATACTGAGTAAGGTTAGATCTTCAAATCCAAATAGAAAATCAATTCAGTGAAGAGCTTTCCAGAGGCTAGTCAAAAACAGAGGAAGGAATAAAACAATATCATTCAATCTTATAAATGATTACTTATGGCAAACACTATTCCCTCGATTCTCGATAATGTTAATCGTGCCATGAACTGACACGATATAACATTATTACACAATCTTAAAAGTTTCTACCTAATGAACGGTGGCGACTCCGGCGGTCGGGTTTGTCGGGCCTAGCCCGAGTGAGTCAGCATTTACTATATCTACTTCAAAGTAACAAAAATGTTTCGTATTGCGGTGTTTTCGTTCTTGACTTCGATTGAATTCAAAATATTGACCGAAATATATTTCTTTTATATTATCCATAATAAAGAAAGAAAGAAGAAAGAAAGCAGAAAGAAAAAGAAAGAAAGCAGAAAGAAAAAGAAAGAAAGAAAGTAATTAAAAAAGAATGAAATAAAATTAACGTAGCTAGTCCGGCTGGGTAGGCCTGAGTCTAATCGAAGCAGGAGACATACTTAACAGGCAATGTATTTCTGGCTTTAATTTTATAAATAATCTTTCTAAAAATCTCTAATGATCTGTATGTCCTGTTTTACAAAGAACACATTTTTATTTCAACTTATTGTTTCCAAATGTCCATTTTAAATAATTTATTTCGTACAGTATATGTCTTTTTTAGTGGAATGTATCTTAAGAAGGGGCAAATTTAGTGCGACCTTAAATTCGGCGAAAATCAAATAAAGTGGCAGCTTTAACTCGTCAGCTGGAGGGTTGGGGTGAGGAGTGTGACTGGGGTAGAGCTGAGGAAGTACTGATCACAAATTTCTACAATAAATTAAACTAAAAATTCACATCCAAATACATAGACACACTAACGTATAGACATATATACAAACACACACTCGAGATAGATACACACGTTATTAAAAAACAACATGTCTGGCTTTGTCTTCACTCTTTTTCTTACATGTCCTGAAAAAAATGTTCAAATAAATGTTTATTTTTATAGAATTATTAATACTAAGATACCAAAACGTTTTTTTTTTTTTAATTATATATTTTAGTTAGAGTAAAAAGGAATCATTTTAGCATCAAAGTTATATCAATAGTATATTTTGTTAAAGATTCTAATGATCCCGACAAACATTGAGTCGTCACTGTTATTACACCATGGGAGAAGTTATAAATCCTTCGCGGTCAGGTTTCGAAAATTAAATTATCATACATCAGAAGTGTTCCGAAGAAGACACAGAGAATCTGTGGTCTCTACAGCATGAATAAAATATTCAAAAGTGACTCCACTCTACATAGATACCTCAGCATAATAAAACACTCAGTGGAAGACAACATCACCAAGAACTGTTTGCATTGTATCCCATGTAGTTGTGGAAGGGTGCACATGGGGGGAATCAGCCACATAGTACTTGAGGAACATAGAAATGCTCTAATCTGTGGAAAATTTTCATACGAGGTGTTGGTGATAGTCTGTGGAAAGAGAAATATCATACTAATCTGTATGGAATTAAGTCAGATTAATAGACATTGGAGAATAAGAGAGTTGAAGAAATCAGTACACATACTAATCTTACATTGTATAATTATTAGGCTAAACATTGACGAATGAGAAAATGGCCTAAAATGGAGGTATTGCTGAAATTCGTCTAACTGAAATTCACGAGTTCAACACGAACTAGGGAAAATATCTCATGAAGAGAGGCTCCCGTTGTGCGATGTGTATGCTAAATGCAGCTAACTTTGTGTATTAGAAAATGTGACAAATGTAGGATTCAAGAAATTCCAAATCAACGTTATTCATTTTCATTATCCTGAAGATTAAAGTATTTAACCTGACAATTTTAGTAATATCGTAAATGAAACATTTCAGGGCTAAATTTGAAATAATCAAAATAGCAAAATTCTGACAAAATCAATCAATACTCTTGTGCTTTCGGTGATAAAATGTGTTTTCTTTTGGATTTCGGAAAGTTGAAGACCAAAATCAAAGACGAAGCATATTTTTGAAGTGAAATTAAAATTAAATTTTTACATAACCTATGGTCAAAAATGTCCGGTTATGATTTGAAATAAGGAAATAAGATTAAAAAAAGAGTAAATAAAATAGAAATAAGATAGATTAGGGACTACATGAATATTATTAAACGGTCCATCATCAAAATCAGGGATTAAGAAAAAGTTCCTTTTGGACAGTTCTAAATTATTTAACAATTAATTTAAAGCGAATGGATCTTGTATTTTCGTATCGAGAGCGTTTGAAATTATTTGACAGTGTATATTTATCAAATTGCAGATAATTCGAATGAAGTCTTTTGTCTTTGACATATATTATTTCTGACTTTCTCATTCTTATAAACAGAAACTAGTGAAAATTATTAAAGACCTTTTTAGTTTTCAAAAAATGCGCAAATATTTATATTTGCACATTTCAGAATTCTTTCGACACCAGACTGCAGTGATTCAAAACTTCATGGATACAGACATGGATCTGTATCCATGAAGTTTTGAATAATATTAAAAATGTTTTTCAAATTTATAAACGTTAGCAGTTTTACAGCGATTAAAACATCGAGTGCATAGGAAAGTTTACTGTAAAGATAGAAGTTTTACATTTTTAGATTCTATTGTATATAAATACACACATGTAAAGACACGAAAATACACTATCATTTTAGAATTATTTCTCAAACACGCACACACACAGAGTATCTCCCTCTCACACACACTCATATACGCGCATGCGCACATAACTAAAAGCATAATCGTGTAAATAAAAGGTAAACATTTATACATGTATTTATAAATCTACATATGACATATCTGTGTATCTATGCGTGCTTAACTACACACACATACACACACACACACACACACACATATATATATATATATATATATATATATATATATATATATATATATATATATACATAAAACGATAGAAATGATTTACTTTAGCCATTTTAAGTAAAAGTAATATATTGCTCTTTTATATTATGTTTCAGTGAGCATAAAAGCAAAATTCTTATACAGTTTCTCAACTATGGAAATAATAATAGTATACATACCAGACAAACAAAACGTTAACTCTGCTAATTAATTCCTACAGATTTTTCACACACTCCCGCTAAAAATGTCATCTTAGCTTCGATAGATAGCGAAAGTATTTTCAATACTGTTCTCGTAAAAGAAAATATAGATATAATATTAAATTATATAAATAAAAAGACTTTCAAAATTTCAAGCTTCGTCTCTGTAAACTTCTAGCTTGTTGCATGAAATTTTTATTGTACTCTCACCGTCGTAATATTTACGCACAGAGTGATGGTATTTCTTATCAGAATTATAAACAACATCAAATAACTGTGAAGAATAAATGAAGTATACACTGCATCATGATAGCGATACAAACATAAGATTAACTAGATATTATAAAAAATTAAAATTTTCTAAACTTAGTTTTTAATGAGATCGGAACCCAGAAACTCTATGTATTTGATATAAGTTCCAATATTATCATGATAGGATATTTAACTTCAAGGTTAATAGCAAACATCTAACATATGTATCTGTATGCGTGGGTGTCGTAACGGGTATCTGTACAGCAAATGGAATCTGTAAAACGAATTCAAGTTTCGGTCAAGGCTATTGCACTCGCTTAACAGTAATACCATTGAAAAATATATGAATCTGACTTTTAAGTATGAGTAAATATTTGGAAAAACTGGTTTTGTAAACCCTTGTAAAACAATACGCCTAGGAAAAGGACAATTCTGAAATCAAAATCGTCCAGAAAGCAACAGAAAACGATTCCGGTAACTTTTCCAAGAACAGTTGCAGCAATTAGCAGATATTAATGAAAAAGAATGTGTAGAGAGCCAGGATCACCCTCCAGTGACATGGCATTTAAAAAAGTACATATATCGGTCAAACCATTACAATGCTTTCAGGTAGGCTAACATTTAATTTATCAGACAATATTGTTATAGAACTCATATCAATCAACATAGCATACAAGGCCATAATATTCCTACCAATATGGGGTAGATAATTAGTGACAACAAACGGGTATTATTTAATATACACCACAAAAAAAAAAAAAAGACTACAGACACGTGAATCCATAACCATAACGCCAAAGTAAAAAAAAAATTACACTAAAATATTCCGACCAAGTAAGTAATGTATTAAACATATTCAACAATTAATAAATATATAGGATCAATTTACCTAATACTGCGCAGTTTTACAAATTTTGTAAGCGGTTTGCAGGCACGTAATAAACACAATCAAAACAGATTTAATTTTAGGCATAACGAACGCTATTTTTGTAAAAACAAACACATCAGAGTTTTCTTGAATTTCAAGACCATGGCATGAATTTCCTGCTCTTGGAAATGAGCAGTGATGCTTATGAACATATGCGGATAAGTTTTACACACACAGAGGAATGAAATAATGCAAACAATAGAAATTTACTAAAAACAAATCTTGTCTATGGTGTGCGGATAATGTCTGCATAGGCACCAAAGTAGAAAAGAGTGGGAAAAAAATGAAAGAGCTGGGATCTGCTAAAAGTTTGAGATCAGTGAGAGATAGTTATTTGGTTTAAAGTTCACTGGAAAAATTCTCATGAGAGTTTCTTGTAATGATTGTTGTTGAAAGATATTGTTGTGTAAGAAGAATTTTTTGTGAGTGTATACAAGTTATGTTCATCATGTGAGTCGGTGTGTGGGTCAGAAGGTTGGCGCATGGTTTCAACTGTCGTGGATTCGTTTGGCAGTTGAGTTCTCACTAATTGAGATGAGAAAAATCTTGGCTTGCTTAAATAAGCGACTATAATAATCGTTGCGTGGGAAAAATTATTCTTCACGTGCAAACGATCTGATTATGGTAATAAACTAAAAGCAGAAATGCATGCAAAATATGTTGCAAAATAGTTCTTTTATATATTTTGAGGCAATAAAAATTTTGTTCAGTTGCGGCCAATGTTTCAACTAATAATATTTTTATACAGAAATTTATGAAATTTAGTTTAATCTACGACATGGTGACAATAGAGGTCATCGAGGTTAACTTCCTAACTAGAACTCTTTGATAGGTTCCCTACTACACTTTTGTGTAGCATCAAATTAATCTGAACAAAGTGGAATTTTAATTTTGTACAGACGTTTTTACTTAATAAAAGTGGAAATAATTTGTCGATTTGATGTCATTATTCCTGATATAAACCAACGTGGAAGACTTGTAACCCTTGAAAAATATATTTTGAGTAAAGCACTGCAAAAAGGCCATTTCATTTTATTTTTACGACGGCTAAGATAATATGAAATAATAATACTGTTTTTAAGAACATATTACTTTAAATATAATTAAAGTATTTTAAGTATTATTATCTGGTTGTTCCTCGGAGATTTTTATTTTTCAATGTTATGAAATATTTGACTTCGATGCTTGTTTTTTTGTTTTGTTTTTTTTTTTCTGGGCCAGTCGTCGTGAGACTGGAATATCCTGGAGTATTTTACTGAAGAAAATTATGCTTTCTTACCAGTGCTCTCAAAACTATTATTAAACTTTTCTAAAGGATGTTGCTTATTTCTGTCAGTTATTGGAAGACGCTATAAAGCATTATATAAAAAATATCGGCTTCCTCAAAACGCAGTGCAAATTTAATATATTTTATCAACAATGGATGGAAACTGTAATTTTTAACAATATTTTAATGACATTACATTTGACTATGTAATTTCGGGTAGTAGAAATATCTTAATATTTGGAACCAACTTAGATTTTGTGCAGGTCTCTAAAAGTATTCTTAAATGTATAAATCTACGACCATCTTATAGAGGAATGGAAAATGAGAAAACAAAAATTGGCTATGAGAATAGAACAGAGAGCCTGCATAAACTAGCGACTACATTAGATATAAAAGATTTATACAAAGCCATAGTTATTTATTAAAATAAGTAATGGAGTGATTTCACTCAGGAAAAAATAGGAAAAGTATTTCAATCGTGGTTGAAAAACAATTTTGAAATAATTAATCATATATTGAGTCATCATCTTTAATTGAACATTGGTCCCTTTGTGACTCACTGAAACAAGGTTTATTTTGAGGATCGGCTAAAATAATGCAAAATAAAACCAAACTATAAGCAATAGTTTTGATTTCTAAAGTAATTTTTCTTTCGAAATCAATTATGTTTTTATTTGATATTTTCTGCCTTTTCTCATCTATTTTGTCATTTAATATTTCGTTGCAAATGTTCATTCCTTATTTTTTTAAAGTGTCTTTATCTATAGTGTTATAATTTAGCATTAGCTAAGTCACCATTTGTTGCTCGAATGAAGGAACGTATTGCATCTCGCAAATTCGGCTCCAAGGATTATTGGCGTCTCTGCAAGAGCGTACTTAATAATAGCAAACACTCTATACCTCCTTTGTTCAACCAGTTTGAGGTCCTGACCTCCTCTACCGACAAGGCTGAATGCTTTGCTCGGAAATTTTCATTCAATTCAACGTTCGACTCTTCCGGTGTACCTCTACCCGATTTTCCTTTTAGAACTGTGGCCCTATTGAGCGGTTGCACATAACTCCGTCATTGGTATTGGGCATTATCTCTAATTTAGACCGCCACCAGGTTAGTGGTGAAGATGGGATACCAGCCATTGTCTTGAAGAAATGTGCACCTGAACTGGCGCCCGCCCTCTCCAAATTATATAACTACTGCCTCAAGGAATCTTGTTTTCCAGGCTGCTAGAAGTCCTCATCCATTTTTCCTGTCTTTAAGAACTCTGGCGACCCCTCTGACCCTTCTAATCACCGTCCTATTAGTCTCCTATCCCTCTTCAGCAAAGGCTTCGAAGCTTTAATCAACGCCGAAGTGGTTAACCACCTTACATCCCATGCTCTGCTCTCAGACAAGCTTTGCCCGATCTACAGCTGATGTGCTTACGGCCATTACTGAAATTGTCTACCAAGCTCTTCAAAATAATGGATAAGCTCGTGCCGTGGCTCTAGACATTTCCAAAGCGTTTGATAGAGTTTGGCATGCCGGCCTTCTTCGCAAGCTCCAGGGTTATGGAATTACAGGTCGATTGTTTGACCTAATACAATCATTCCTGTCAAATCGTGAATTGAAGGTCGTTCTCAACGGATTCTCCTCCAGTTCCTATCCCACGAATGCAGGTGTTTCCCAAGGCTCCATCCTAGACCCTACTGTTCCTTATCTTCATCAACGATGTTCCTGATGTCATAGATTCCCAAGTAGGCATCTACGCGGAGGATACTACAATTTACTCCTGCCTCAAAAACAAATCTAGTGTCGCTGACAAAACTAACCTGGCGGTTCGTCTCGAAAAGGACCTCCAATCGGTTGTAAACTGGGGCAAGAATTGGCTGGTTAACTTTAACGCCTCAAAAACAAAACTGCTCTCTATTAATGACCACAGAGATTCTTCCCTGTCCCCCCATTAGAATGTCTGATGCTCAACTTCTCGAGAGCACCTCTCTGCGGTTGCTCGGTCTCACATTGACTGCTGACCTGAGATGAAACAAATACATTGAGTCCACCGCAAGGAAAGTTGGCTCCCTGTAACGCGCCAGGATATTTTTCTCCTCGGAATTGATCCTTTAAATCTACACATCAACCATTCGCCTTTGCATGGAGTATTGCTGTCATATATGGTCTGGGGCCCCTTCTGTTTGCCTCGGGGTTCTTGATAAGATCCAGAGACGGATATGCAATGTAATTGCCCCTGATATGGCATCTCGTCTGCAGTCGCTCTCTCACAGACGTACCATCGCCTCTCTCTGTCTTTTTTTACAAATACTTTTATGGTAATTGCTCCGATGAGCTGCTTTCTCTGGTTCCCAGACTCCATGAATTCAAGTGTCCTACGAGGCTGGCATCCCGCTCTCACCCTTTCCCTGTTGAAATTGTTAAATGTAGCCGTTTCTTCTACTACAATCGCTTCATATCTCGCACCTCTCGCCTGTGGAACACCCTTCCCAATTACTGTTTCCCTGAGAGCTATAATCTCCAACTATTCAAATGTAATGTCAATCGACATCTCCAGTTGCCTTGATCCACCCACTATCCTTCCTCTATCATTCCTATCTGCTCTCGCTCCAAATCCTCTGTAACTCCATGCGTGCTAGTGGCTTCCCGCCTTGCTTGGGGTGAAATGCTTAAAAAAATATTCTTTTCTTCTGTTCTTTTTAATTTAAATTAACTTATTCATTCACATTTAATTTCCATTTTCCCTTGTGTTCAATTATTACAGATTATCGTATAAATTGTCATAACCTGAACGAAAAAGACGCGAGACTATAAGACTATATAAATGAATAAATAATAATAAAAATAATGTTTGACGAAAAAAGGTTGGACAAGCAATTAGAAAGTACATTTATGAAAATGAACTAGCCCAGGAAAAAGGTACATCATGAAAAATAACCGGCTGACAGATGCTGAAATTAAAGAAATAAAAAGACTGCAACAATGATAGGTGAATCAACAAAACATGAAAGGAACCAGAAATAGACATAAAAATGTACTAACCACAGATTCTAATGGTGAAACTGACATACTCAGCAGGAATCACTATGAAGATAATGCTGAAAGTTTAGAAGAGTTGGAAAGGTGTGATCTTAGTTGCGTCTGCAATTAAACGAGTCCAAGACACACTGAACCGAACTATTTTACGGAAAACAATAATAGTATATAAGAAGCCAAGGAAGAAATCATGAGGCATATAAGTCAGACATAAAATACTGAAATTGAGGAACGAGAAGTACTCTCAAAATTACAACAATCAAGGCATAACCTCAAAACTTTTAAACTCTATAATGCAGCACTGAAATTAATTCTGGATGAAGTAGACTCACATATAAGCCTCAACGTAGCAATATATACATTAGCAATAGCAGCAAATAAAAATTAAACATCAAAGTAAGAAATATAGTCTCACAGATATGAAGATACACTTTGGAAAAGAAAAATAGAGAAAGAAATTGAACAAATTATCAGTAGACGATGAACTGACAAGACGAACAAATGTAAGGACTAGATCAAAGAACCAATCGGTAGACAAGGTCGAATTTACTGCTTATTTACTGTCTACCGATTGGTTCTTTGTAGCTTAAGCGGTAAGGCACGTCAGCGTATATGACGGTTCCGTATAGGATGCAGGTTCGAATCCTGTCAAAGAACGAAAATTTTCTATGAAAATTTCTCGGACATTCAGGCCGGTAAATGTTATTTAATACTGTTTATCATAAACAGAGCATTTGTTTAAATACTTGTATCTATAAAATAACAACGTTAAACATAAAAATATGTCTTTAATAAATAAATTGTCGGACCTTGTCCATTTCTTAATATATGACGTCATTTGTTTACATTCGATACGCCAGAGCAGTTATGAATGTACGAGATTCATGGAAAGTTGGAGTTTATAAGCAGTAAATTCGACCTTGTCTACCGATTGGTTCTTTTTTGTAGCTTAAGCGGTAAGGCACGTCAGCGTATATGACGGTTCCGTATAGGATGCAGGTTCGAATCCTGTCAAAGAACGAAAATTTTCTATGAAAATTTCTCGGACATTCAGGCCGGTAAATGTTATTTAATACTGTTTATCATAAACAGAGCATTTGCTTAAATACTTGTATCTATAAAATAACAACGTTAAACATAAAATATGTCTTTAATAAATAAATTGTCGGACCTTGTCCATTTTTAATATATATATATATATATATATATATATATATGTGTGAGTGTGTATAAAAATTCAGATATAAATAAAAAAATTACTTTGTGAAAAGACATTATGAATAAAGACAAACGGAAAACTTTACTTATGTTTCGTCCCCTGTTGGATTTTATCAACAACGTCAATAACAACATTTACTCATATTCGGCATTAAGTTACATCACTTACGATACGTTTACATTGAATTTCTGTTACTTTTTTTTAATATTTTTGAGCGTTCTTAAAAATTTTGAAAACCTAATGATATTTTTTTTTTACTTTGGTTTATAAATACATATTGTAAAATAAAATCCTTATATTTGCATTGATAAAGTCCATCATAGGGAGAAACGCGTTAGTAAAGTCTGCTCATCTTTAAACAAACTAAAACCCAGTAATGTTAGGCGTTAATGATCTTTGTTAATGATTAATGATCACAGGCTAAAAGTTTTGAGAAACCATCTGGATTTCTAAGAATCGCTTAAAAATTGAAGGTTGCGTGACTTTTCCAAAACTTTTTCACTACTGACCATAAGGGGCCTTCTCTTCCTGAAGGGTTTATCATACATTCAATATTAATAATTTGTTTTGTTTTGTTTATGACTATTGGTTTAATATCGTTGATTTCTTTCTCTATCATTTATCATCCAAACATTTTAAACAACGTTTGCCTATATTTTTATTAATTTATTCTTTATTTATTTATTGATTGTAACATTTTTTGGACGAGAACGTATTTTCAAATTTGCAGGAAAAAGCTTTTCGAGTCATAACATTACTTTCTTTTGTTTACTATTTAATGGTTCAGAATAGGGAATTTCTATTGTTTATCTTTCAAATATTTTTAACAAAAAATGTTCTCATATATTTGATGATAATTTTATACTTTTATTACTTATTGATTTGTATTACTATCATTTAATGTAAATAATAATTCTTAAAGAAATGGTAGATTTGATAACAATAATAACATCCAGTATAAAATATATATATGTGTGTATTTATGCGTGTAAATACACGCATTAATGCACACATAATTTTATGTATATGTACTCTGGATAGGTGTTAAGAGAAGGAAAACTGGTTTTAAACATCTGTTGCCTTACGGCCATACCCAATCATACGAAAGGCTTTGGGAGAAAACCCTGCAGGATAAATCCGGAGCCAGATTCCCTAAGACAGTCCAATGTTATGTTCAACTTCGTTCTGGCAACCCCTACGAGGTCGTCATTCCCATGTAGGCCTGTACAGCCATAGCAGATACTGCGCCACCACCAGTAGCTGAGGCATAACATTTGGGGCGTAGATATATGGTCTCTCCAGACACATTATATACAACTAAACAATTAATTATAAAATAATAATAATGATAACAATGAGAGGAATAATAATAAATGCATAAATAAAATTCCCCGCTGCCTAGAAATATCAAGGTTGATATCCGGCGGGGAATAGTCGTGTCTCATGGGCAAGACGAGCTCTTTAGTTTTAGTTAACATTCGTCCTAGAGGTGGTATCTTGAACAAAATTAGCTCTTGGTGGTTAAGGATAAGCAAAATAATATAAATCTCAATGTTTAAATCAAAACTCATATCGGATCGGTCGTCACCCGGGTTAATAAGGGTCGCTCAGGGAGGATGCAGTCTGGGATCTAAAACATATCAGTGTAGCAAACTCATCCACCAACAATGAGAAACCTGGACACCAAAACCGAATTAACTACACCATTGCACCTGGTGATTTAATGCCAAATCAATTAATAAAATGAATGCGAACGAAATGGAATCGTGAAAAGTATAAACAAGTCATGACATCTTTTTTCACTGCACTAGAAAATTCATAAAAGAATATCACGGATTAGACATACCAAATATGGAGAGATATGGTAAGAAGACCTAAATATGCTTGCTAATGTCCATACTGACATCATGCGAAATAAAAAAAAAAACTCTCAAATACAGAAGTAGATAAAATTAAATTATAAGACAAAATACAATCAGACAATCCAAACAAAAATGAGGCAAGAGTGGAAATAGATAATATGACAGAAGATGAGATACAATCTAAAATAAATGAGATACGAAATAATTATCCCACAGGAAATAAAACGGAAGAATCTAGCTGCGACATAAACAATTATACTGATTCCGATCCTGTCATTGATGAAGATGAATCAAACGACATTAGAGTAGATATCCTTGAAAATAACAGAGTTGAAATCACCGAAGCGAAAAACCACATCATTCAAAGTAACTTGCACACAAATCTCAGAAAGAGACTGAATTCTAAAAAATTATATGACAAAGTCCAATAAGCATATTGTGCAAACATGTAATGTTGCATTGCAAACATTGTTAACGGAGAGATCACTAGAAAACATCAAACAAGTAAATAATGTCATATATGCAACAGCTTATACAGCTACTGACGAACTTAATGTTAGCAGACATAAAGAGCCCACTTGGAAGGCAAAATTAAAGCGAGAAATTGAGGAAATCAGATGTCACTTATCAATATTAGATGAGAATTCAAATGTTTGAACAATAAAATGCAAGAAGTCAAGGTACCCAACTTTTGGATATGTCATCAATTCATAAAACTCTTGCGAAAACGTTATCAGTACTATTTAATAACCCCAATGAAATTTCAGAATGAAATGGATCACTGAAGGTATTACATATCTCCTACCAGAAACAAATGACCCCAAAGATTATAGGCCAATAACATGTCAGTCCATCACATATAAATTGAACGCATCTATCCTGATTTCTCTTTTCTTGATGAAAACAACATTCTTCCCCTGGAATAGAACGGATGTCGAAGAGATTCACATGATTGCAGAGATTAACAGCTAATAAATAAAATGATCCCTGAAAATTGTAAGAAAAAAGATAGAAATATCAGAACAGTTTCGCTAGATTACCGTAAAGTCCTTGATAGTGTTCCACACTCTTGGATCCTTAAGGCCTTGGAAATGTACAAAGTCTCCTTCGGGATAATAAATTTCCTTAAATATAGCAGGGAACTGGGAAAAACTACATTATACTTAAATCACACTAAAGGTTTAAGCAACTTCTAAATGTTTGGATATTCGACAATGAATCTTTCAAGGAGACTCCCTGTCGCCCCTTCTGTTTTGTCTGTCCCTAATCCCTCTTTCGCATAAACTAAACAGTAATAACTATGGATACAAAGTAAAAAGAGAAAGTGTTTAATCATTTATTCTACATGGATTATATCAAACTCTTTGCCAAAGATGACAATGAGTTGAAGGGTATTCTCAATACTATAAAATGTTTTAGCGATGACATCGGTATAGATTTCGAATATGTGCAAAAGTAACATTAAAGAAAGGGAGAATTGCAGAAACACATTCAACAGATCTAGATTTCGTAACAAAGATTAGAGAACTGGAACAAGAAGAAGCGTATAAATACCTAGGAGTCTGCGAAGGAGATGGAATACAGCATAGCCAAATGAAAGAGAAAGTAACAAAATAATGCTACAGGCGTGTGCGTTTGGTGTTAAATAGTGAGTTGAATTCGCGGAAAAAAATATCAGCCATAAACACTTTGGCTATCCCTCTGTTTCGACATCCTTAACTGGACCATAGCTGATATTAAGCGAATGGATGTCAAAACGAGAAAGCTTCTCACTTGACACCGCATGTATCATCTTAGGGATGATGTTGATTATCTATATGTGTTCAGATCCGAAGGAGGCAGAGGATTAGTTCAACTAGAACTGTCTTACAAAATCACAACATACTGAAAAATTGTGTTAACACGGAAAGATTATGTGATAAATATCCAGAAACAATTGTATCATTTTGCACAGTAGTAGAAACCACTGAATATAAAACTCGGCATGACAAAGTGGACATACCTATATTGGAAAATATGCAACTTTTATGGGAAGAAAACTGCAAGAAACTGGTATGAACATCACCCAGACCCGATTACAGAGTTAGGATCTGTAACAATGTCATAGGACTTTACAATATACACAGACAGAACAATCAAAGCTAATCGCCAAGACACTGCGATCAAACAAAAACAGAATGTGCTTTCTTATTTACATGGCAGTCCCTGCAGATTGTAACGTATTTTTGAAGATCTTCAGAAAACTATCAACATACAAGGATTTGGTAGTGGAAATCTAAATAATGTGGTACATGAGAAAATCAATAATTCCAGGTGTAATTGGATCTTTCGGTGTACAGTACGAGTACAGCCCACATCTAACGAAGGACTTTTTATCTATGTCAAATATGTTTTTTTTTTTACCTCTTTTTTCTTTTTTTTTTTTTAATTGTAAGGAAACAAAAATTGGCGTATTAGCTGGATTCTTTAACATCGACTGCTGCACCATCAACATATTAGGAGGCATTAATTTTACTCTCATAATGCCTTCAATGATTTTTTCAATTTCATTTACGATAAATCTGTCAGTTTATAATCCAATCAAATCCCTGATTAGCCCTGTCTTATTATTTTAGTGCATTCGCATTCAGCACCTTGTCACCACTAAAGTAAGGGAGGGCGAATAATTATTATTCATCACCCCATCACACTGTCCGAACAACAACAGCAACAGCAATATCAACAACATCTGTATCTGCTTTTTTATATATATTTTTAATCTTCTAATGATATTTGAGCGAATACAGCTTCAGTCTTCTGTTTTAATTTCAAACATTGAAGATTGTGAATTGTTCACACTGTCTTGTTATATCACGTCCATTAGGCGTGCATTTTGCATTATCTACTCATTTATAGAAACGGAGTACTGTGAAATTGGTATATTCATAACTTATGGAATACGTTTCTCTCCAGTCAATCCTATGAAGAAGATACCACTTTCATTCATTTATTTCTTTAAAATATTGGTTTAGAAAAATTCCTTACAATGGGCTCATATTTTTATGTTTTGGTGAATTTTCAGTGATCATTATTAGCGATCATCATTAGGACATCGTTAGTATGGGTTCCTTTAAAAATGTAGGAATTATATAAAGAACGAATTAAGTATTTGTTTTTTCATTTTATCGTAGCAAGGTTGTATCCACACGTTTCTTCCACATCAATGTTGGACAAGTTAGGTCTTGAATTATAAAGATATACAGGAAGTAGAACTCAACTACGTCAAGTTAATTCATTATCTATAAAAAAAAAAAATAACGATTAAGCATTAGGATAAATTTTGAAATCTTCTAAAATAACTTGTGTAATGTAATATCTTAAAAAGCCGATGAAAAAAATTAAATATCCCTATCAAGAAAACGTATTTAGGATATATAATTAAAAAAAAAGATTTCGGTTTTACCAAACATTTTTTATGGTGTAACAGTGGATATTTAACAGAAAATGTTCTAAAAGTCATCTATTATGATCAATACATGCGAAAGGATATTATCTATCAAACGTAAAATTAATCTCTTAAATATATAAGCGTCGTCGCTTGAATTATTCTGTAAATCTTTTATCCGATGATCGCATTAGCTGATTAGGAAATAGCCTGAGAATATTTATTGGACAGTAAATTAATTAGTTTCCATCAATAATTGCCAATTAACGGCAAAGATCAAAATTTGTCTTGCTACGACCTTTTTACTGTTATCTGCACGGCTATTTACTGATAATTTACAGCACCTATTTTGCTCTGCGTATTGGTAGATTGCTACTAATATTACAAGACTAATAATACACCTATTAACAATTGTAAGATTAATGTCGTTTTCTAATTCATATTCACCATCATATTTAAATCATTAAAATATATATGACCATTACCGCGGTCAGGTCCCCATAGCAACACTGTTGCTATTCCCCCTCATCAAACATCTTAACAATGAACCGCAACCCTCCCTCATTCATCCGTCTTCTAAAAGATTCCTGAAAATCTTTACTACATCATTTTAATCATACGTTTCATAAATCATTTTAATAACTAGACATAGTCAGAATGATTAGCTGTGAAACATAGAATGAATTAATTGAAATGTAACAATCGTTCCAGGTTCTATTCTGTCTTTGGTAATTGTTCTTTTGCAGGTGTACATGTATTTTTGAGATTTTTTTCTCTTGATTATTAGGAGCAAAATCAGTAATATTGCTTCCACTACAGTATCATTATATATATATATATATATATATATATATATATATATATATATATATATATATATATATATATATATGTGTGTGTGTGTATATGTGCGTATGTACAATTCAATAAATAACATTGATAATTACTGGTGAGATAATGAAGGTTAAATTTATTATACACTTACCATGACTTAGGACTAAATTAATATTATAAATCCAAATAAAATGTTAACTCTATCCAGCGCCCCCGCAAGTTCATTATCCTTGTTATCCTAGTCATGATTACTTTAATCATCAACATAATTAGATGTTGCCATTTTCCTTGTCGTCAATTACGTCATCGTTATATACATTGAAATTGCTTGCATGGAAATTTATCGTATTGCCATCATTAAAATTATCATTAATATAAATGGAAAGTTCAATTTGAATATCCGAAAAGGTCATAAGTTTATACCTAAAAACGGACGACACTCGTACAAAGAAAGTTGTTACTTGTGTTAACTGTCATCCTTTTACTCAAACTGTTTCACGAAACGTATATTTTAATATTTGAACAAATTTATCATAATTATTGTTGAGGTTGACAGAAATATCATCTTGTAAATTTCAGGCACAACAATCAAAATAATAAAATATATTCGCGACTTTAATTATTAGGAGCCCACGCAAGCTAGATGACTAACTTCCAACACCTCAGTCAAGCCTGGGACCTGGCGAGACGGCGAAAAATTAACAGACTTCGCGGGTCGACTCGAAAACACCCTTAGAGAGGCAGCCGTCCACATAAAAAACAAATACAAAAAAGACAAAAATACAGACTTAACACTCGATGGACTTATTTCCATCATCGGCGTTATGCTAATGAGCAAAAAGGTGAGGACGAGATGTGATGCCTCGTTCGCCATGCCCCTACGTCAACCATCACACCTTCAACTTTCAAGGACTCTCTCACCATTCACCGCTCGTCCAGTCCACCTTCAACTTCAGGGACATCACCTTCTCTGGCGTCGCAATGCTAGACTCTGGATGCTCCACCTGTACCAATATCTCGGTTGCCCAGAGAAGCCAAGAAACTCATGACCCGCTCCGACGTCGTAGTAAAAGGAATCAACGGCAGCACCACCGCCCTCGGCGAACTGACTTGCGACATCAACATCGGCAGTCGAGACTCACCCACATTCAAAAAGGATAACGTGCTGGTAACTACCCAAACCACACCGATCCTGATCAGCCAAAATATCCTATGTCACAACACGCTCGATTCCTATCTAATCGACAACCAAAATGCGACTATAGAATTCATGCGCACACTTTCCTCAGGATGCACAACACACACAGCCGCAATCATATCACCGTCATCGTCAACCAACAATCCAGCATATGGCGCCCAAGCTGACATCATCCAAAACCAGCCTACTATGGAATTACAGCCCAACAGCCAGACACTGGATCAAAAGCTAACCTGTCTAAAGCATAACACGCGGCTATCGCTACTAAACCACCCGAACCGAGACGAACTATAGGCCACTGCAAACTTACTTATTCGCTACGCTGACATTATCGGCACAGAAAGCAGCAGCAAAGGCACATTCATATGTATATTCCTGTATTTGCCGTACGCAAGAAAAACGGATCGATTCGTGTCGTTGCTAATTTTAAAAGAACTCTCAACAAGGTCTTAGTCGATCTTGACCCTTACCCAATGCCAATGCCTTGTTCAACAAAATCGGCAAAGGCAATAGATATTTTACTACCCTCGATCTACGCAGCGGCTACTGGCAAATTGAGATCGACAAGCGAGACCGATACAAAACAGCATTTACATGGAAGGACCAATGCTATCAATACACGCGCCTGGCCTTCGGCCTTACATCTGCCGGACAAATCTTCTCCCGTTGCATAGCAGAAGCCCTAGCCACGGTCACATCCCGTGACAACATTTCCTCCTATATCGACGACAACCTGGTCCACGCTAGGACATTTAGGGAGTACATACTCTCCTTCGAACAATTTTTTACTGCCCTCCGAAAATTCGGACTCAAGCTGAATCCAGATAAATGTTCCTTCCTCGCATCAGAGGCAAAATTCCTCGGACGCATAGTAAACAGCGAAGGATTCAAGGCTGATCTAGAATACGTTCGTGCCATCAGGGAAATGAAACCTCCAACATCAAAAAAGGAATTACAAAGCCTTATCGGCCGTTTAGTGTGGATCAGACAATTCTTAGAGACACGTCTTCACGAACAAATCAGGTCAGATATGTTTTCAAAATTTATGGGTCCCATACACGAACTCAACAAGGTTAATAAACCGTTTGTCTGGACGCAAAATGCCGACAGAGCCTTCAAAAAAATCAAGGACCGTCTCTCTTCGCCACCCGTCATCTCGTTTCCAGATTTCTCCAAACTTTTCACACTCACCACCGACGCCAGTGACGTAGCATGAGGAACAATCTTAATGCAAGAAGCCGACAACGGGAAGAAAGATATCATAGCGGTCGCTTCCCATACATTCAACTCCACGGAACAGAACTGGTCCACGACGGAACGAGAGGCATATGCAATAAAGTGGGCAATATTGAAATTTGATTATTTCCTTCGCAACCGCCCCTTCGTCATCTTCACCGACCACAGATCGCTGGACCAACGAGAGTTCAATAATGCCAAAATACGACGATGGCAAGAAGAAATTTCATGTTATAAATTCGTCTTGGAATATGTTGAAGGCGAATCAAATGTATGGGCTGACATGCTCAGCAGAGGTTGCGGACATAAGAAAACGAAAGCCCCGAACGACCCTACACCGGCAGGCAGGACATTCGAGGTAAGCGGTTCAGACCTCCGCGTATACATCACATCTTGGTACCTCGGCGAGTTTAACGATTTACAGCTCATTCCCAAAACTCACACACCACAAAACGCCCGCACCCACAAGCGCGTCACCAACGCATTCTTCGCCTATCACTCTACCACCACCATCCCCACTGAGAGAATCTGCAACCACCTCGGCATCGCAGATGAACAACTGAAGGACGACGTCCTGGCAAAGATCATCAGCGCCCTCCAGTCACCCACTCCAAGCGAACCTCATATCGATCCTGACGACCACCGAGCTACGCTTTTCAAAAAACATTTGCACCAATTTTTTCTAGAACCAGGCACCTCCGTTCTGATCATAAGAGACAGTAAACACTCTCCGAGATTGGTTGTACCATACAAACTACGACCCAGATACCTCTACCAGGCACACGAGAGAAACAACCACTCAGGTGTTACCCGTATGCGAGAACTCCTTTCCAGCTACTGGTGGGAATTCAAAAACCGCGACATCAAGGCCTATGTCGATTCTTGCGACACGTGTGCTAAGTGCAAGGGAAACTACGGTAGACGTACTCACTGGCCCATTGACCACTGCAAACGAGGAAAGAGACCATTCGATCTCGTCTTTATAGACTTTGTCACAATGCCCAACTCAAAGGGAAAACGCTACATCCTAACCATCTTGGATAGCTTCAGCCGACATTTTACAGCCATACCATGCGCGAGAGACCGTGCTATCGACACCGCCCGCGGATTGTACCATTTCTTCCTTCGACACAGAGAGATTCCACGCATAGTATCCTCTGATCGAGGCACACACTTCACTGGAGAAGTCTATCGACAATTCTGTAACCAGATGTCAATCACGCAAGAACTTCACTGTCCTTGGCGCCCGCAAAGCTCAGGAAATATCGAGAGACAACATCGCACGATGAAGGACGCACTTTATATGTTATGCGAAGACAGGAACTGTGAATGGACAGACGTTCTAGAATCTGTCGTTTCGTCCATGAATGCCACGACCAACAGCGCCATCGGTGTCTCCCCGCACTATGCCATTACCGGCCGTCACCCCAACATCGGCCTACCTACACTACACAGAAAAGAAATCACAAGCGACGATCCTGGAGCATATGGAATGCAAATTAATGCCCTGCTAAAGCAGGTTCACCACCACGTCACCCCTGGCCAACGATGAAGCTGACCACAAACTTGAGACTAACTTAAATCGCCTCACATACAAGGACCCAATACAAGTAGGCGACAAGGTTTTACTTCATCGGCCACACTCAACTGTTGCCCAATCCTCTCATCTGCCATGGATGGGAAATTACACCATTATAAAAACGAACAATATGATGTGTCAGGTGCAAAACGATGATGGTGATACAATCTGGATTCACTGTGCACATATCCGACGACTGGCTCCACGCCCAACACATCTTTCTAATACAATCCCTCTGCCTCCACCATGTAACAGTCACCAGGATCATTCTCCTCTACATCACTCGGGGACACATAATTCAGCAAATAACCCCATACCAAAACAAATGCCAATAAGAAGAACACGAGGACAACTTCCCACACGCTTCAGAGACTTTATCATGAATTAATCACCCAAATATACACGAATAACGCTCACTGTAAATGAGACCGAGATCTGGGGGAGCCTTGTTATAAAATAAAATAAGACACATCTCGGCTGATTTACAGGCAAATACTCAAGAGCGAGAGTCGGATGTGAACGGGACAAAACACCGTCACAAAATGACCATTATCTTCATTTACAAATGTTCCCGACACTCGAGTTCCGGTCGAAAAATAAAATAATATTTAAAGGGCTCTATTTTTCGTCCAATAAAAATACTTCCCTCCTAATTATTCTCGCTTCGTTTTCGAGCCTGTTAAGCCATAAAACAACGCTATAAAAGGGGTCACACGGAAGTTCAACAGGCAGTCAACAGGTGGCCACAAAGGAGACCTGTCACGGTCAGGCCGAGCGTTCAGCAGCTGTCAGCAGGAGAGCATCAACCACCGTCAACATGTGTGAACTACTATGAGAGATCGACCTAGATCCGAAAGCCGGCTTATGAACTTTACCACAAGGTAGCTGTCCCAAACCCTCACGTTCCTGTTGAAATAAACCACGAAAATCTATTTCTACTGTTTTCGTATTTCTTTCTTGCAACCATACGCTTGTCTATAACAGGATATTACTGGGTTAATAACCCCTTCTTTCTCTAAAAAAAACAACATTTGAATTAAGAGAAAAACAAACAAATGCCATAATTTATATTAAAAATGAATCTGGAACAACGTATTTCAGGATATTTATTTTTAAGCCTACATGTAAGCATCAATTCATTTCTTTTAGGCTTATTTAAGTATTTTAAGTAACTAATTTTTTCACTAGGTTTATTTAAGCATTTTAAGATAACTAATTTTTCAAGAAAGTATAAATTACATCTGTCGCCTTTCCCAATGTAAGATTTGGCTTTTGCTACAATATCCCAGGTAATAATGTGTGTGTTACCATCATTCTTTAATTTCCAGAAATGTTTGGAGAGAAGAGTGCTGTTTATGTATATTACAATGCCTAAAGTCAATCGATGATGTCAGAAACGAAATTTCCAAGGATTTTCAGTGGCACCAAAATAAAATTTGACGTCGTTACCAGAATGTATGCTATATTATCAGTTATACATTGACTCTCTCCAATAAATATCTGTTGAAATACGTTGATCTAGATTAATTTGTATTGCAAATTATGACATTTCTCTGTTAGTTTTTCCCCTTAATTTTAATGTTGTTTTATGCTTAATATAAAATAAATATTCACAATTTTAAATAAAATTATTTTTTTTTTTTTATATATATATATATATATATATATATATATATATATATATATATATATATATATATAACCAAATGGATAAATATAGGTAAATGTACGAGCGAGCGAGCGAGCGTTCGTATACAAATACATACATACATACATATATATATATATATATATATATATATATATATATATATATATATATATATATATATATATATATATACACGATAGTGTAAGAAAAAACAGTGCTTAATGTTAAATAACAGAGCTGTTTAATATATTAAGAAATATACATAATATCTTACATTGATTTCACAACTCTGAGTTTCATACGTTCTGAATTCGTCAGTAACATATCTGTTTATCGCAACATATTTATTGTAGTGGTGAATTATTATTGTTAAGATATTTAAATGAATTGTAGTTTAATTTTGGATTTGAATTTAGACCCCGATTACCATGTAAGATTGAAAATTAGGTTGAAAATAAGAATTATAAATTCTAATTTGAAGAGACGCTATTGTAATGAAAAGGAATGAATAAGAAAGACATTTGAAAACCAAGAAGGGGCAACTCTATTTTTTCCATGAAAATCAATAAAGTAATTAATAATATTATTAATATTAATATTAATAAACTAAATAAAAGTAGTGATATCATTAATAATAAAATATGCCGTGATAAATTAAATTAAAATTAAAGTACTAATAAAAATAATGCATATCAATGAAAATAAAATAATATAAAATATGATAAAATAAAATAGAAAATTATAAATATGTAAATAAATAGAGGAAATAAATAAAGCAAATAAATAAATAAAAATAATAAATACAAATAAAAATAAAAATAAATAAGTAAATAAATGCGTAAAACTAAAGGTAGGAGAAAAAAAAAAGACAAAATAAAAATGTTAGAGATAATATAATGAAAATAATGGATTAGCAAAAAAGTTAAATGTGTTACCCTCTAATATTAACAACAGTTGTATATTTAAAGTAGCAAAAAGTAAAAATATTAATAAAAATAAATAATATCAATACTAGTATATGTGGTCCCAGGGTCCGGCTAGACTATACTAAACTGGGTCAACGTGTTTGAGCAGAAATTTGGATCTATGTAAGCATGTGCTCATTAACTCACTTCTTTGTTTAAAAGATTAGGATTGTTTATATTTTTTAAGGATTATTAATTTCTCAGAAGGATATAGGTTACATCTGTTGCCTCCCTTCCCCCCAAAACAAGACCAAAACAGAATAAACATTTCCGTTGAGTTTAAAATGCGAACCATCCAGTAGAGAAAGAGAACAAATAAATTTCTCCTTGTGTCGGCACAAATGCAGTCGATGCAATTTAATGTATACTGCTTCTAAATTGCGCGCATGCTAAGCCAAACGTGCTTTGCCCAGAATAGAAAATAACGAGTCACTATAATTATACGCACACTCTGGATTAACCAAGAGGTGCAGCCTATCGCGGAATAATGTGCCGTCTGCGTAATACATGAGTTGAGAGTATGTTGTCTGGTACATGTTGCGCATCACGGGTTTCAAGATGCTGTTTCATCGTTAACTGATGAAACAGCATCGTTTATTCCATGACTCAAGTTATTTTAGAACATTTCAAAATTTATACTAATTCTGAATCGTTATTTTTTTTTTTTTACTAATGAATTAACTTGACGCGGTTAAGTAGAAGATACTTCCTGTATAACTTTATAAGTCTTGACCTAACTTGTCCAACATTGATATGGAAGAAACATGTATACACAACTTTTGTACGATAAAATGAAAGAACAAAGACTCGTGTTGCACAACATGTGTCTGGCAACATGAGACAGGGCATGAATACCCGCAATTCACGTCTTACGCAGACAGCGCAGGATTCCGCGATATATTAGCACCTCTTGAATAATCCAAGGTGTACGTAATACTCATTCTACATATGATTTTGATTAACATTTTCAGATTTAATACATAAACCAATTAATCCAATAAAGTTTTCCCTTCATTTATGAATATGTACAAATTTTCGGGAACATCGACAACTCTTAATGATGTGCATATTTGGTTGACTTTTTGGAGCCATCAGATAATTAATTGTGGCAGGGGCGATACCACCCCTGAAATAATAATAATGATAATAAAGGGGTATATGCTGTAAAACAGAAAACGCCAAGTGAAAGAGAGGCGTTTTCGAATAACCAAGATGTTAATATGCTCTAAAGACTTTGAAATATAAATGTTACATAAAGTTAATTTAGAAGACGAAATACAATCTTTTTGTAAGTTTACAAATGATATCAGATTACTAATAGAAAATTACTGGAACAATAATAATTTGGAACTTTAAAAAATAGATTTTGACACTATAAGAATCAAGGTTAAAATTAAGGATGTTTTGATCTCGAATTTATTATTAAAACAAGGATCTCTGTAGTTTTACAAAGAGCGGCAGAATAATTAATAGCGAGGTGATAAACGATAGCGTCTTGATGTGAACGTTGGAAGCCAATCGATCAAAAAGTAAATTGTTTATTCTCGGAAGAGTGAAGTTGTACTTTGGTAGTATGTCAGTACGTTCGCACTAGAAAAACAGATACGTCACCAGCCTGGGTCAAGTGAGGTCGGTTCTCTTAATAAAGAGACGAGCTAACTGGAGGAGGCAGAGTTTTAGGTTCGTCTGTCTTCGAATGCAGTCGAACTGAGTGGAAAGACGTCAGAATTGAAAAGGAAGCGTCCGCTGTGTGTTGCTGAAGCTGAGGGCGAAGAAGCGAAATACCGCGGCTAACATCTAAGTTCCGCTACTCCTGCTACTACTACTACTACTACTACTACTACTACTGAGAACTGGAATATAGAAGTTTGTACTGGTTGCTCTAACAACGGACCAAAAATGGTTAACACGAAGGCCACATCTCTCCTTTAACCGAAATTATTCGAAGCATTTATGTTTGTTTGGTTCACATACAAGTAACATTCAACTTTTGCAACAAGAATTATTTTTTTAAATTATTTTTTGTGTGTTTGCTTATATATATATATATATATATAAACTTTTGTCGTTTCAAAATCGTATCGGATTTCTACGATCTGATGAACCACTCTCCAGGATCAAAACAATCACAATGTCGCTGGAGGATGGCTTCAAATTGACATTGGGAACTGGTGTCTAACCTGTAATATTGGACCATACCGAACCAACGGCCGATCTTGTGGAGTGCGTGGGTCCAGTGGGGTGGGGATACGGTGTTACAAATTATTTGCTTTCTGTTTCAATGGTATGGAAATTTGGGTGTCATTTACTTAGAGATTAATTTTTATTTGTTACATAGGCTTTTGTTTGGGTGTTGTTAGTATTGACAAACATGTATTCAAGAGAAATCCCGTAAGTAAAAAAAAAAAAAAAACTTAAGTAGAAAAAATATTTTTCAATCGTCTGGTTAATACTTGTAAAATCAGCTCCCGCCTTCTGATGCAAATATCCACATCAGTAAAAATGTACATAATTAAAATTGATATTATGAATACTTTATTTGCTATAATGAATTGGTTGCATGATATAATTTCAACGACTGCGAAGTATGTGAATTCTATGCTATAGTTAAAATTAATTTGGAGTTGATTATGCTGCTGTAGAGAGATATTTGAAAAATGGAAACGAAAAAAAAAAAAAAGAAAAGAAATTGAATGGAATAGATATTAAATTGTTGAATTGACGAACAACATACAAAAATACGTTCTCACTGTTGACTTTAGTCATGCGATATCCAGGTTTGTTAACGGCTGGGTACACTTTTGGCTGGATTTACCACCCTTAATCTTATTGCATCAACCTATAGTTTTGCTGCATTGATGTCATTGTCAAAGAAATCCGTTGCTATGTTGAATTTATCTGACGATGGGACGAACAAAACTTCACCCTACAATGTTATATTCTTGCATACAACCTGACTACATCAGTTCTTCCCACTTTTCTTCTTCTTCTTCTTCTTCTTCTTCTTCTTCTATTCATCCATTTTTCTTTTTTCTTTCAGATACAGTTTTCAATTATTCCTTTATTCTATTATTTTTAAGAGGGGTTACTGAATGGTTTCTCGGTTACACCAGCTTCCCAAATTTAATATTTTAATATCCAAAAACCACATTTTGCGAAGTGGGGTTGGGTCGATAATTTTTCAGTACGCATATACTTGATTTTTTATTTTCTTTATTTTGCATTGTTAATATTCAGTTTGCTTTTCAGTTTTTTTTCCATTTATTGATTTTCCGTAACTGTAAATATTTACGAAGAACTTAAAATAAATAACAATGAAGGTGACTGGAGTGAAACGATTAACAAATTATGAATGATCCTAAGAATACTTCGAAGGGAAGGTTTGTGATGTCTCGTCTGTGAGATAATGGTTGTGGGTTGAAAATAATTCGTCACCTACAAGGACGCGGAGAGGCTTTTGAACTCTATCGAGAGTGGAAAGTGAAGACTGGGCAACTGTTGCCCATATATGGTAGCAATATTCCATTATTTGTCTGATATGGTCTTTATAAAAGTGGAGGATAGCACGAGGAGTCAGATGTTTGCTGGGGCGGTACAGGCAACCGAGCATTTTCCAGCCTTTTTAGCGATGGATCGTATGTACGAGTTCCAGTTGTGGTCTAGACTGTTTAAGTCCCAATATGAGTTCAAAGGACGGGGTCTCCTTCAGGGAACATCCGTTCATCGCTATTAGTGGTAGTTCGGGATCCGATCGGCGATGGTGGTATCTCCGTAATTTGTTTTGGAGGCATTGAATGTAAACAGCCAGTTTTTCCCCTCACTAAGGGGTTAGATATGGGTCACAGGAGAGATCGGCTGTCAAGCTCTGGTCATCGAAGGTTTTTGGAGGTGCTCCATATACTGTTGTATCATCAGCATAGATATTCACAAATGATCCTACGACAATATTAAGTAGTAGAGCAGTTTTTTTAAAAACATTTTTTCTGTTTTCCGTTCCACTTATAAAGTAGAAAGAGGGTTTGGGCCGAGAATCGAATAATGGTGGAAGCCTGCGTTGATTGCTTAAAACGAAGTAGGAAAGAAAGACAGAATGAGACAATATGAAAATAATTAATACAGGAATTTTATATCTTATCGAATTGCTTAAATGAAGAGGAGGTTGAGGGAGAGAGAGGAAGATGGGGAGAGAGAAAGAGGGGAGTGAGAAAAAGAGAGAGAGAGAGAGAGAGGTGAAGGAAAGAGAAAGAAGAGATTGGACGTGAGAGAATTTTATTGAGAATTTTAACTGAATAAAAAAGGAAATTGAAAGTGATGTGGAGAGTGATGAAACAAAATCACTTGATGAGACAATGTGAAACAGGTATGCGAAAATTAGAGAATTTTGTGAAGATGAGAAAAATAATAGGAGAATGAAAAAAAGAAGGCGTGTGTGCGAAAAGTATAATTGCATATAAGTGGGATCAATGCCAAATGGATGAGGCATGTTTTAATTGAAGAAAAGAAAACATACTAGTGAGAGGGCGGGAAAGAAGAAAAAACAAAGAAGGTTACAGAACTGAAGATTTGCAAAGAAACAATTTCTCTTTAAGATGTCAGTCGACTTTCTGTCTCTTTTCCTCCTCCGTAAATTACAAAATTTTCAATGCCTAACACATTTCAGTCAATATTTAAATTATTTTCTCTAAAAAGTGTTTAAATAGTTAAAAAAAATCAAATTTACAGAACATTCATTGATAGTATTAATTAAATTTACTTTAAAATTCTGACTTCTACAACAATATCAAGCACAAGAGCCATTTTTAAAACATTTTTTCTGTTTTCCATTCTACTTAATTTAATCATGTTGCTTACGAAGAGCACAATTTAAGAAAATAAATAGATAAAATCCGACGACATTCAAGTATTCAAAGGATAGAAAATTCACTTCGCCTATCTCGAATTTTAACTCTAAGTTTTACCAACTAAACATTTCTGTAGTCCATATATTCTAAGAGTTGTTTATATGGCATTTTGTTGTAATTTATTTTCTTCACAAATAAAAAATCATTCACGTTAAGTTTTCTTCTCAACCAAAAAAATTGGATGAACTTCACTGAAAATCTAAATAATAGACTTGATATTTAAATAATTTCAATCGCTCGAAACGAGTCTGCTGTTGCCAGCAGGTATGTAGTATATGATTGGTTTTGCTATATGTACTAAGTTACTAATTTTCGGACTAAATAATTAGGAATAATTTATAAATTTCGTATGTTACTTCAGTCAACACATAAATAGTTTTATTTGAAAAAAATTCAGCCTTGATGAGATGTTCGCTGATGGGATACATGTTTCGTTTTACAGTTTTTAAATTCCTTGCATTATTTAATGCAACAATATCATATCAGAAATCCGAATTACGTTTCCATGAATGTAAAACAAAACACCATTATGAAAATAGTTAACATTAATAAGAAAATTCTCAGTTTTTGAATTAGAGCCACTTCTAGAATCGTGGATCAAGTTATAGGAAACTGACTCTTTAAAGATTCACAGATATACTAAAACGAATCAAGAGGAGGTTGTAAATTAAAACTCATTTACACTTTGTCATTTTTAAAGATCTTATAGGCATTTACTTGCTGATTTCTAACGCATTAAATCACAGAGTTTGTATTTTGATATTGGAATGAAGTATCAGAAAAACGCACTTAAAATCAGACATTTTTAACAATTAATTTTGGTAATGAATAAAACCGACCAAATATTGATGCTATAGCTGATGAGCTGGCGCTACACAATCATCCGTACTACCGCCTTCCAATACAAGATAGTTACTTCATTTCATTGTACAATTCGAACAAATACATGATGAAATTATTATTTAGTTTATGGAAATCGTCACTTTCATATGTTTAAATACGAAATCTAAATTCACCACAATTAATGATGAGATTTTATTAAAATATCAATAAAAGCAACGCGAATAATTGAAACACAATGAAGGAATATTTTAAATCTGAAAATAACTCTCTCGTAACGTTATTATGATTTCAGGCAATCCAAATCCAGTTGTATAATTAATTATAGTTGGGCATGATGCATTAATTAGAATAGCTAACCAAATGCAGATATTGTACAATAAAAGGTCAATGTCGTTTTACAATTAGATTTGTCATGCCTTGATTTGGAAACTAATCAGATGCAACCACATAAACAATCAGAAGGCAACTGAAGCCAAGAGAATGCAAGCAGTTTGCAATTGTAATACAACCAGTCTCATGATTTCTGCTCTATATGTCCTGCGCGCCTGATATAAGTATGTATAAGCAATTATACTACTTGATTATTGCAAATTTTAAATTAATTAGAAGTCTAATGGAAAAGTGCTGGCAACGACATCTAAGATAATTTTGATCAGTGGCATTACTATCAGATAGACTTACCTGCTGTGCTATGAGGGAAGTTTTCGTGTTTCCGTGTGATTGCAAACTAATCAGTGTGAAAGTTTATCTGCATATTATTTATTATATATTATTTGGAAATTGGTTTTGTACATACAGACATACGCGCGTTGCATATACATGTTATGCAGTTGACAGGATTAATTACAATAGGGCACGTACAAATGTAAAGCATCTATCTAGTTAGCTATATATATATATATATATACAAACATATAATATACAAAATATATATATATATATATAGATAAGATGAGAACAAATGAAGTATAATTCCACTGGCCGTAACATTTAATTTAAAAGGGTGCTCAATACAGAGTAGAGCTAAATTTTGTTTATTATAGGAGATTAAAACAAAAACATGTTCAAAATCGCTATACAATAGCTTTCGTGTTTCAACACTACAAATGTATCTCCTCGAGCGAGTGTCAGTAATTTACTATCGAGAAGTCGTCAGTAATTTCCATCGCCTGAGGAGACATATTTGTAGTGTTGAAACACAATTGCTATTGTGCAGTGATTTTTAACATGTTTTTATTATAATCTCCTATAATAAAAAATATATATAGAGATATTTTTTATCTCACTTTTGCATTTAAAATTGCAGTAAATTCACACACGCATCCATTTTATATAACTATATCACATATATTCACATATATTAATTATACCTTGAGACAGTGAGATAGAAGGATAGAGAAAAGATAGATGGATAAATAGATAAATAGAGAGAGAAAGAGAGAGAGAGAGAGAGAGAGAGAGAGAGAGAGAGCGATTACATTTTTGTATGTCTATGTGCCCGACTATATAAGCTTTATAGCAAAGTATATCTATCTATCTATCTATCTATCTATCTATCTGTATGTGTGTGTGCGAATTTTATCGCAAAACACATTTACGCTCTTTCTAGTACAATCCTGTAATTGACTCTCAGTTAAAATATTAAAGGAAAATCTAGTCTCATCATATTATCTTTTTTTATATATATATATATATATATATATATATATATATATATATGGGACGCGTGTGTTTGTGTGTTTAGGTGTACTTTCCGCAGTACTTATTTTTTAAATAAATGTTTGTTATGATGACGTCACGCTTGAGGCGACATGTAAGCCGAAGCGAAAGTCTGTACTGGTTAAATGTACCTATCAGTTGTTAAAGGATTCTTCATTTATGAACATTTAGCGTATTCTAGTGGAAAAAAACATACTTAGCATTAATATGAACACGAAGGTCATTTTAATTGAACAAATGTCGAAGAGTGGGTAGTTCTATATTGACCATGCAAATATGATAAGCTTTGTATTATGAAAAAGTGATGCTTTTGTATAATAGGGGTCATAACCTCCAAAGGACAATTTCGCAAATGATGTCAATATTGTCCCAAGTAAAGTTAGGAAGATAAATATTATTAGTAATAATAAGATGATTCCAACTGACAAAAATTGGAAGCATCTCATTATTAATAATGGTTGCTTTCTCGATTAATAAACCAAGATATATCTACGATTCAATTGGTGATGTGTATCTACGTATAATTCTCTTGATATTTGTTTTTTTTTATCGTTTATAACCATGGTACATTTGGTTACAATAAGACAGGCTGTATTGTATTTTGACATATTGTAATTACTACTAATTAATTACCAATTATAATTAATAAAACTGAGAAAATACGTGAAAATTAAGATAATTTTACGCGTTTTTTTCTTTTCAGACTAGCAGAACTGCTAAAAAGCGATCAATACTAGAGCTGTAATATTCAGTAAATTAAGAAGTTCATCTGGTTAGTCGACTCATCAGAGCCAGATGTTTGATAAATCTAATATCTGAAGTTTGCTGTTTGATAAATTTGATTGATCAAACATCTGGCCCTGATGAGCATTTTGACGCGAGTTGTCTAATCAGATAAGTCACTTGAACTTTTCTTAATTTTTTGAATACTGTAATTATTATTTAGGTTAGTATTAGAATTTTCAAAGTTTAGAATTAAAATAATTAACATTTAGAGACTCTAATAACATCCAGTTTTTATCTAACCGGGATAATGTTCAGACCTTTAGTTGAGAGCGCTTGAGCACAGAGATTTGGACAAGATTTGTACTCATCGTATTCAGAAATTTTTCTTTAGAAGCTACCCCACAAACTAAGAAAATCCATTGTCTCTTTTTAATCACACACATTCATACATACTTATACCCAAAAAAGTCAAAGTGTGCCAGTTTAATTTTTATTTTAGTTTTACATTTTCCAAATAAGGTGTTGTTAATTGTTTTCAGTGAAAGTTGAAATAATCTCTTTTGCACTTTGGTTGTAGTTGATTGCACAAGAAGTGCGGGCTTTTTTAAAAGATCATTGTATTTCTTTCGTGGCATTCTACTGAGACTGACTAGCGTTCAGTTCTCCGAATAGAAAGGCCTTTGGTAGACAATAGAACAATAGAAGCCTATTCTATTGTTAAAACTTTACCTGTTCAGATATATAAGTTTTTCTTCAGCATACTTTTGTGCCACTTGAATGTTGAAGACTTCAGTATTAATAATAACGTAATTCCAGTACACATTAAATAATAATATGGAGGTACCATTGATGAAAGCGTTCGATGAGACATAAACAGTCTTGGTCGCTGGTCGGTAACTCAAGATTTTTACGCCATCAATGATGATAGGTTTGTATTTGTTGTTTTTATGATATACTTTTTCTTTAGGTCGGTTTATACAGTCTACGAAAATGTTTGTTAGTTCAATCGGTCTCTTATTTGACTCTGATTAACTTTAGTTGATATATCACCTCAGTCTAGACTGATCGACAATTACTGTTTTCTTCAAACTGATTTTCAAACTAAACTTTTGCTTTAAGGTTGTCTGTGTGAAAGCAGCTAGAGATTCGCCATCTGCGAACAGAGACTCTTCGTCGAATTGTACTGAGGTCTTTGTGTGTGCCTAAAATCGTCTCAGATTGAAGACGTTGCCGTTTCTACGCATGCGAATCTATACATTATCATTGTCATCCATCTCTTTTATAGACTGTTTCAATATAATTTTAAAAAATAATGAAAACGGTCGGAGCCAGAACATAATCTTGCTTTATGCTATGAGCAAATGCGAAAGAATTTGAGAAGTTACTACTGTGCCTGAATTGATCAAGCTACATCTCATAGACTTTGGATAAATTTTTAGTAAAGTATATAAAAATTCTAGTCTGTTTCTTCATTTTGTTTTGCTCTCGTGACTTTCATGGGTGGGATATGAGGCAATATTTGATATTAATCTGTTCAGCAGCATCCTTTCAAGAATTTAACGTGAAACTGAAAGCAGAGAGATTTCTCAGTAGAAGATGCTGTTTAAATTTTCTTCTTTGTTTTTGTAAGGTTTATAATGATAGCATCTTTGAATTCATTAGTTTCACAATTAAAGATAACTAGTTCGTGGAACTTTCTATTTTCTATTTCCGAAGAGTGGCTATGAACACCGGTGTTCTTACCGCATCTCAGCTTTTTATAGATTAATTTCCAAATTTTCGTAATTTACTGCTGCCTAAAATATTCCCTGCTTTTCTGGTTGTTTCGGGCTGCGATAAATAGTAGATTCTTGTACAATACGATTGATGCTGAAGAGTGTCGAAGTTTTTGACCAGCAGTTGCGAATGAATTTTTGTTAGTGTTGTTCAGCAACCTCTGAGCTATGTAATCTTACTTTTACTAATTTTGGGCAATCAATCATTGTAAATTAAGAGACGTCAGCATCATTTATTTAACAGGGCTTTCTGGAGTTTAGTGGTTTTTATCAAACAAATTTTGGTTCTTCTTTGTGGAGAAACCGAGGGCAATTTTAAAGGTTTACAGGATCATAGATTTCCTATTTTTTCATGAGACATCAAGAGATGTGTAATGTCTAATTCAAGCAACTGATTCTCATTCCAATTGGTTTTCTAGCTTCTTGCATTAGTTTCCTTTTTCCTCAATCAACCAAACACACACACATATATATATTCACTCCAAACAAGGCGTTAAAACCACTAAGACTCGACGGGTTACTGAGAATGAAAGAAACCGAGAAGATACTTTTGAAGAGAAAGAGCAATAAAAAAAACGATTTAAAAAGCAGATGACATTGTCACTGTATTTACATTTTTGAAGATCGTAGTTGAGAAGGAAACAAGAAGCCGGAAGAGCGCCCCAAAGACGGGAAGTGCGAGAGCCGAAACTATTAGAATTTACATCTAGCAATTTCAACAGTAAAATGATTAGACACAATCTACAAATACTACGCAAAAATATTCGAGACGTCTTAGTTGAAAGGTTATTAGAACAATTGCTTTAAAAATGTTTATAGAAAAATGATAAGAAAGCTACGTTAAAGCGGTGCCGAGATGGCAGGTCATGATATTCTTATCGACAATTTCTAAGTATATAGCAGAAGCACAAGTTAGGATGTGGCAACAATATTCAATGCACGGATAAATGCTGTAATCTTATAATATAGATTGTGACGAGAAGAATTGTGTAGCATGGCAATGAACTAAATTTCCTAGGAGCAGACTTAGCAAAGGCTAATAACTGATTTACACTTCTACAGGAGAATGCTTGGACATACACTCATATATACACTCATATATACACTCATATATACACTAATTTATTATGTATGTATATAAATGTGTTCATGCACCTCTGTAAATGGATTGATCTATGATAAATGAAAAGAAAAAGCGACATTTTGTGAGAAAAGAATTGAATAGTCTTCATATATAAACTTATACACATGCATATGTGCATGCATATACACAATAAATCATTTTGCATGTATGCGTCAAATAGAAAACGGAGATAGAAAAAGAGGAAAATAAAATAAAAATAATTTCATAAAATAGGTCTTACGAGACACATACGTTTTTATGAGTATTTGTTAAACTGCTTCTTTTAGCATGTGTATCGTGTAGGTGTTCATCTATATGAATTTGATTGGCGATGAGTCGGAAATTCGATAAGAAATGTAAAGCAAAGAGATAACAAAGTAAACGCTTAGGGAAGTCGATTTAGTTTAAAATAACTCCCACCAAAATTGATTGAATTAAGTTGCTATTACTCCACGGGTCTGAAATATTGCATTATTCAAGGGAGGTAAATCAGAATTTCATTTATTTAATCGAATGGCACTTTCCTGGAAAAAACGCAGAGAAGACGCTTCCTTTAAAGAGTTTAGATTGAATTGCTGACAGTATAAATCTAGTTTTGAATAAATTTAAAGTCCGGCCATGAATGTCTGTATGGATGTGTGCCCGGACATCTCCATGCACCTATACATGCACAATTTCATGATTATATACTTTATTTTTGTCTATATTTTGAGGTTATACAACAGAGAAAAATATTAAGAAGAAATCTGCTTTAAAAGCCAAAGCAATTATATTTATTTGATAACAGTTATGTGATTTCTTATTGTAATATCTATATAAACGTTTGAAGGGAATGTGAATGGTATTAATGGTCAGAGTATATATATTTTCATAATAAAAATCTCAGGAGGATTTATGAAGCAGATATAATATCCATCTCACGCACGGTGAATACTAGACCTGGTTTCTTTAATATTTCCCCTTTTTTAGCGAGATTAATGCTCGACAAGCATACACATAAAAATTTTAGATCCTAATAGAATTCTTTTCATTTTCTTTTTCATTCAAAATAATCAAAAATTTTTAGGAATACGTTTTGAAAGCGTCGCTCATGTGACGACAACGTGACCATGCTAAACGGAAAGCTGATCATTTAAAAAATTTTCAGTTATCTGTTTTGGATAAGACTTGTTTTTTATGTCCATCGTCTTTGTCAAATTGAACTGAATTGTATTTTAATGAATATTGTCCTGAAGAAGGTTTATTAAACCGAAACGTCAGACGTCGACATTTCATTCATTTTAAACAACATAATTGCATTTAAGGATTTTTGTTTGTTTTTTCCAAATTTTTCTTCATATATATATATATATATATATATATATACACAAATGAAGAGAAAGAACAAACCTGATTTAGAATCCACAGTTCTTTAACATTTACTTTTACATGTGTCTACATGAAAAACTACTTATTATTAAGTTTCCTAAAAATAATAACCTATTTTACCAGCGTAACTAATTGACTGTAATATGTAGGCATTGTACGTTAGAAAAAAAATCGATGTATTACAATTATATATCCATTATTTTATTATATATATAATGGTACATGTAATATTTATTTAATTCCTTGATTTTTAATTTTAATATTGCCATGTATTAAGGCCCATTAAATAAGTATTGTATTTTAGGTTCAAAATTATATAAAAATGATTTAATCAGACCAGTAGCCCATTTTAGATAGTACTAAAATATATAAAAATAAATTTAAATAAAAACCAAAAATTAACCTATACATATCTCTCAAATTATTTCTTCGTAACTTAAATATATATTCTTAACCGAAAGTATGAAGTCGTGTCTTGATATGACAGTTCCCAGAGAAACGTATGAATATCCCTCCCTCAGTCTAACCTATATTTTTAACTTTTCTGCGTTAGGTCTGACTTGTCTTTTGATTAGTCAAAAGAGACATACCCATAAGATTTTAAAATTTGGTTCCACCTCCTACCTAACTATTTAATAACTAAATGTATTGTTTATTTCATATGTAAATCATTTTCATCAAAAGTTACTAAACATTGCCTGATGACAGGATAAATATTTTAAATCCCAATACATAGAAATTTCCGTGTCGTAATGTAAAATATTTGAAATAAAAATATCATATATATATATATATATATATATATATATATATATATATAATATTTTGAAATAAAAATATCATTATATATATATATATATATATATATATATATATATATATATATATATAATGATATTTTATTTCAAAATATTTTACATTACGACACGGAAATAGATGTAAAAAACACCAAGCAGCACTGTCAAAATATTATTGGGATTTGTTGGAGAGCAACTTAATCCCACAAGTAAAATGGAAAATCGTCTCGAGGGCGACAACTCCAATAAATTTTCAGAGACCGATGTGACTTGTGCATAAAAGAGAAGATCCTAATGATAAGGCATAAAGATCCGGACATATTACTGAACAAACATAACGAGTTAATTTTTAAATGTAGACATAAAAACCACCTCAATCTAACTAAATATATTTAGAAATAACTATATAGAAAGGAAAATATTATTTTGGGTTTGAAATGATTATATGCACACATGGATGCGGATGCATAATCGTATGTATACAAATGTGTAGATTGATATGTGGTTTTATGTATGTATGTATGGGCATTTTCGATAGGGGTGTATATATGCATATATGTGTATGTATGTATTGTAGGCGCATGCGTATATATGTATATATATATATATATATGTATGTGTATATATATATATATGTATGTGTGTATGGGTGTATGCGTAAGTTTAGCTAGGTATTTTTATATATATATATATATATATATATACATATTTTATATATATATATATATATATATATATATATATATATATATATATATATTTATATATATATGTATAGTGTCATGGATATAAGATTGCATGTGGTCTATATATGTATATGTGTATATGTATATAGATGTAAATATTTGAGAGTTAATATTTGTAATATGTGTGAATATATGTAAAATAGAGTTATATAAATACATATGCATGTGTGGATGTTTATGGGTATAGATCTGTCTTTTATATACTTATTTATATATATATGTATAGAAAGTATTTTAATGGAAGGACATAAAGTTATTTTATTGAAGTTTTAATATTACTTTTATTAATATTTAATCTCACTTTTTCTTTTAATATTCTCTAATTAGAATTGTGAGATTAAATATTTATCATCTGGAGGTATTTTCATTTTAAATTGATAATTTAATTTAAATTTAAATATATCAATCTTTAACTATCAATATATCAAGTGTATATGTGGTATATATATATAAAAAACAACAAAATCTTTAATATTACCTTCAAATATTACTCCATCTTAATTCGAAACCTAAACTTTAAGTTAGAAAGATTACCCATCTAAAAATAATTACAAATTACATTCATAAATTAGATTCAAACTGATAAAGATGTTACCGTAACTGTCTTTTACAATAGTAAAAGAGTACTATTGATCGGGTAAACAAACTGTTATAGTTTAAAACTTTTTTTTGAATGAGTTCTCTATGAATGTGTTAATAAATACAGTATTTAACTTATATTAAATCCCTAAATTATTTGTAAAAAAGTTAAATATTTAAATTGCTATCAAGCATCAAATTAATTTCTTCGTAGATTTTTTTAGACATCTAAATTACTATCAAACATTAAAATCTATTTTTTACATAAACTGCTAAAACTTACCACCTCTCTCTTTCATATGTAAAATCCATTTACAGCCTCTTTCTCTTTACTTCCCACTTCTTTCTTTTTCCTTTTTCCTTTTTCTTTTCTATCTTCTCCCCTTCCATTTCAATATATCACTTCCGTTAAGTTAATCGTTTAAATAGGTCAAGGTCTGGTCACTCCTCCTCTCCCAGTACTAAGTATGATTGAGAGAAATATTAAATTAATCCCTCCCTAATCTCTACCATGTCTCTCTAACTACTCCTTATTACACTCTCTGTTAAATTACAAAAACTTACACTACCCATCAATTTTCATTTCATTTTTTCGTTTCATCTTTTGGAAGTGCTATCTGATGATCCGGCGTTCTTTAAAAGGGCTCTGGTGAAATAAATTATTATAATGGAACCTTAAAGTGGTCTGTTTTTCTTTTATATATATATATATATATATATATATATATATATATATATATAACGGGGTAAGTAATACAAGTGAACCCTAATAACATATTAAAATTGATCCACAAAAAAGAACTCAATATATTTATTATAAAGCATAGAAATGAATTACATAAAAATGAAACTCAATGTTACCCCATTTATATGCTCACTTCGCTTCTAGAGAAAGAAATTTCCTGGGGCTTGTCAATACTAAAACTTTTGATAAAAAAATGAATCGTAACGTTTTTTTTTAAATTGAAAATTAAGGATAGGAAGAAAGAAGAAAAAAATAAAATAAAAAGCCGTAAAGTAAGAGGGGGATAGTGAGAAAAAAGAAAAGAAACACCAAAGCAGTAGGGGGGACAGGAAGTCTAGACAGAAGTTAAAAGTGGTCGACAATGACCTCTATTTAAAATGTTAACTCTTGTTCAAATGGGAAAAATTACATAAAGAAATACAATCTTCAACGTTAAGAAAAATGTTTTAAGATTGTACATTAAAGAAATTTTAGAATTAATGTAGAGGGTTACTGAATAAGGTTGTTGAAAATAGATAACAGTTTAGTCTAAACCTGTAAATGTTAAGTGATCGGGGAAACATCCTCTCGGTTGGCTGTTCCACAAAGAATCTGTCCGAATGGAACTTCTTTCTTACTCTTGGAATGAGAAAGGAATGAGGATGATGTATAGGTGACTTGGCTGGTCTTAGCTTTAAAGGTCTGTACTGTTTACTGATGGAACTAAGATATGATGCTCGTCAGAACATTTTCCATGAAAATAGTGATAGCGTAGCGAGAGGCCTGCAATTTTTTGTCTGAGAGAAAGGGGCTGTAGGGTGGATAATAATTCATCACTCCAAGAACTCATAGACGCTTTTGAAATCTGTCAAGGCTAGAAAGTGATGATCGGACAGTTCCAGTTCAGATATGGCCATTTTCGGTGTGATCTGTCTCTTGCAAAGAAAGAGCATGGTAAGAGGAATCAGGTAATTTCTGGCACGGTACCAGGAACCGACCATTGTTCCAGTATCTTTAGCGATGGATCGTATATATGAATTCCACCTGAGGTCTGGAGTGAACGTTCAAGGTAAAGCTTCAATGAGAGTACAATCGTTCATCATTACAGCAGAAAATTCAGGGTTTACTCGGTGATGATGAAACGCTACTATTTTGGTTTGAGGTTGGCTTACAACCTTTTCAGGCAGGGTATCTTCCCCCAGTAAGATATGCTACTCGGAAAGGCTGTTCAAGATGTCTAAATACTAATTTTTGAATATTGATTTCAATGTAGCTAGCTCCTCTATAACATATGGAGATGTACACTTTTCCAACTACTTGAAATACGTGCGTTAATAAGGAAAAGTAATTATTTAAAAGCAAATAGTGTCAAACACACACACACACACACACACACACACACATATATATATATATATGTGTGTGTGTGTGTGTGTGTGTGTGTGTGTGTATGTATGCATGTATGCAGGAGTGAGAGAGAGTGTGTACGTGTCAGAATATTCATGTCGATATGTTTGTAATTAATGTAGATTTTTGCGTACTTAAAGTAAGATCAAATAAAAAATCACATCGAATGGTTAATTTAAAATGAAATCGCTGCTCATTACTGTGATTATTAGTATTATTAATATATCAATCCAGAAAAATTAAAAAAAAAAACAAAAACAAAAAAACTCGGAACAACCAGAAGTACATGTAAAATCTAATCGAAGGTATGCCTACTATATTTCAAACTTGAACAAGCATGTTCAGACTATCATTATTTGTTAGATGAACAATGTTATTTACGATTGCAGAAAAAGAATAATAATTTTGAAGCACCATTTTACAGTGCCCTTTTTTGCTTGCTGTTGTCATAGAAATTAGTAATGTATATCTCTTCCAACCAACCAACAAAGTTTGTTTACTCACTGTATATATGCCAAGTGTTTGTGGTAATTAATAATTGAATTTGTTTGTACCAAAAACTTTATACAGAAAAAATAGAATTTCGGCAGGTATTTAGAGTTAACAGCTGCGAAATTTAATAAAATCGATTAAAACATTCTTAAATTAGTTTATTTCATTCTCAATACGTATGTATCTATGCCCTCTTAATATTCAGTACGTAATATATGATGTCCATATACTAAAAATGTTCTCTCTTTTGTCATTCTATTTATTGAATGCTTGTGTTCATTCTATAAGAATATGAAATTCGTATTATTTTTTAGTTTAGATTTTACGTGTAGAATGGGAGTTGGAAATTGTAATAATACAATCTATCAATGAGGTTGAATTGGAAATGCAATATTTGAACTGGGTAAGGATGAATATTATCATATTATCACAACTGGGTAAGGATGAATATTATCATATTATCACAACTGGGTAAGGATGAACATTATCATATTATCACAACTGCTATTTTAAAAATGTCTGCTTAGCTACCATATTTTTATTTGACTATACAAACACACAGACACACACACACACACACACACACACACACACACACACACAACATATATATATATATATATATATATATATATATTACTTCAAACGTTTTTATAGTGGATACTTCGTATTTGAAATAGACCCCCATTTTTATTTATTAAACAATTCGCTACAAGCAAGGTTCTATTGTCTCCTTTTAAGGAAAGCACATAATCTTCACTCAGATTAATTTTCTCGAGAGGTCATATCTTCTCTGTTTCGTATTCGAAACGTAAACAAAGCAATTTCTAAAGAATTAATGGATTTAATTTTAATCCGACAACTTCAAACGTTATTATAGTGGATACTTCTTATTTGAAATAGACGCTCCATTTTTATCTATTAAACAGTATGTATTACGTCTATTTGCCTGTGCAATCAAGAAATCTTAGTAAATGCGATATTGAGAAAAAGGATATTTTTTCACGATCTATTACTTTTGATCTTCCATTATTAAGTAATGGCAACAGAAACCAGATTTATATTTTCCAGTCTTTGCAAAAGCGTCTTTGTAGAGTGTCTCACTTCGATGAATAAATTGACAATTGCAGTAATAAATATACCAATTACAAGAAATGTAGAAACATAATCAAATGAGATTTACTACCGTCACATCATTTCATACTTGAGGGATTAAAATGAAGAACAAAAAAGAGGCTTTTAATGAATATTTATTCAGTATATTTTGTCTAACACGTTTGTGTTGGATACTTTTGCTTCTTTATGCATTTTCATTATTTTGCATATATTGCAAATTTTGAGGCTATATATAAACACTTTAAAACGTTTATGTAAATAATGAAATATCGTTGTATAATAACAACAAATTATGTGTTATAAAAACACTTTTAAATTATACTAAAGAAATTAATATATATTTTGTACATTAAACTAGATAGTGATTGAAGACCAAGAATAACTAAGCCTATTAAAAAAAATTAAAATGAGTTGATATTTCTATAAGTGTCAGTAAGTTCATTATAAAAATATCACTTTGGAGACAAAAAACTAATTTCAAAATAAATTAAAAATTAATACTAACGCGTTGTAGTTGATTATATAGTACTTGTGAAATTCGTCAAATCTACTTTTAATGGATTTTGCTTATAAAATATATTATGGACATTATTGTCTTAAGAAAAATTATTTTTCGATTAATATTGTATTTTTACAAGAATTGTTTTCATTTTTTAAAAAATCTTAATTAGAATAATTTATAAACTTTTAAATCTTTTGAAATTCTGTATTAATTTGTAGCGGTCAAGTGATATTATTATTAAATTAAGACTGTATTTGCTAATCATAAATAGAAAAGCACACTACAATTCAATGACCCTCAATATTTTAAAAAGAATTTTGAATTTATTTTATGTGTGTCTAAATGTGTCGATTTTTGTAAATACGGATTCTTCTCATCCATTAGAAACTACCTCCCAAGCTCTGAATCCACTGAATGCATCGATCTAATAAAAGAACTGTATCAATCTACAGAATCTCACATGTCTAACGAGGACCACAATATAGAAACAGCAGGAATACAACAAGTAGTAAATGAGAACCACAGTGTATTTAATATCTTCTTAGACTATGCCCTACGCATTTAGAAACACAGAGGTGATGAGATGGGCACTAATTATTTAAGCATTTCATATCACATCCCAAATGAATCTTTTAATAGAAGACAACGATCCTGCTTCCCCTACCGGGGCCAACGTACTGATGATGAACGAGGCTATGCTGAAGACATAGGTATTCCTAGTTGGGTTAAGAATGATCTTGAACAAGAAATCAACATCCTCTACTAAGTGTTTCAAGAAATAAGACTCAAGATAAACCTTTCCAAAACAGAAACTATGACATGGAATTGGAATGAAAGCAGTGATGTCACCGACCCTGAATCCATCATAAAAAATACAGGACATGGAATTATACAAAACACTTCAAATACCCCGGCGTATGTATCAGTTCTAACAAATTAAGTAGAAGAGAAAAGGAAATTGAATAAGCTGTACCAGAGGTAGTTTCGCCTAACACTTGGAATTGTTAGAAAATCAGAACATCTACTTGAAAACTCGAGTCATGTTCTTAACTAGCCCAAGAAATATCTAAAATGTCAGCTGTATACAACTTCTTTCTCAGATCGATGGTGAAAAAATACTTTGAGCAAGTAAAACCTGAGTGTTTTGGTAAAGATCATCTTTCTTTGAACACTGTGGACTAGCGATACAGAATTACAAACAAAGAACTGTGGCAAATGATAGAAACTACATCACTTAAGGACTACCAACAGCAGAAACAACTAAAATGGATAGCATAGGTAACTCGAAGAGGAAATAATGACATAATCAAGATGTTGAAATTTCACGCTATTTCAAATAAACGTTAGACAGGAAATGCCAAATGTCTCCTTGTAGGGAAACGGTTAATACGGCCTTTATTATTACCATTACGAAACGTGACATTATGAGAAAATAAGTGCGGTAACTACTAAAATTTATTGATAATTTTCTAACATTCCTTCAATAAGCGTTTTCGAAAGTTAGACTAGAAAGCAAAAGTACCTAAAATTCAATAAAATATTAAATCAGCTAATCTTCCTCAAATAATTTCAGAAAAGTATATTTTATTTTTGAATGATTTTTTTTTAATAAAGATGATTACGTTGTGTTGACAAATTTGTCAATATGGACAATTTTAGCGTTTTTACTGATAAAAAAATAATAATTCAAATCCACTTAAATCCAGTTTGAAAGAGAGCAAAGTAATTTTGGAAATATTTAACTTAGTCTATTTGCTTGAAATTAAAACTAATATAAAAGCTTCACGAAAGCTTCTTCATTTTTAAAAATTCATTTTAAACCTTAGGTATCGCCTTTCTTTGAAGGTACTTAGATATATAGTTACCTAGATATCTAGGTACCTAGATATATGTTGTTATTATTTTAGCCTTCTGCGCATCGCAATAGCGCATCATTGATATTCATGGGTAAATATGGAGGATAAATATTGGGATGTTTTTGCCAAATTCAATTTATGCTTAGTACTTTGATTTTTACAGCTTCTGGAACACATTCGATTTTGCATTTGCTGCATCTCTTGGTAATGACTGTGAAATTGGCAGTAGATCATCTACCGAGTATGTGCTGGAAAACGGCCGAACGAAGTAATCAATCACAACGGAGAAAGAGAAAACTTGACCTTTACTGAAGCGGTCAATCTAATATTCTTTATTCAGCATTCGGCATTTGGCAACTTTTGCCTCTTTACTAGTTGTTAAAACAATAGAATAAATGTTGAAACAGCAAGAGTACAATTAATGGCACCCGATTGGAGACATTCGTTAACATACGTTCAGGAGCAAAGGAAAATGTTTATATAAACATAGTGCGCTACTTTTGAACACTTACTTTAATCACAGTATAAATTTCTCCACCATTCCATATGATGTTATGACATATTTGTCATATTAACTTTTAATTAAAAGCTGAATGAAGAAACATAGCTGCCAATCTTAATCTCCTTTGTCCGTTGGTGAGTCATCTAGTAACCTAGCAAAAGTAGCTGAATTTCATGGCAGAATCTACTTGTGATCTTGGACTTGTTAATCTTTATCTACGATAAAAAGTTTTTTTTTATTACTAAGGGAATCACAAAGATGCAGCCGATAGACTGGAAGATTAAAAATTGTGCTTCTCTCTTTCATGTTGACTTGTGTCATTCATTCGTAATCACTCACTAACGAGAAATTTCAAATTTGATCATAACAATCTCCTTATCGCAGTTAGATTTAATTCCAATATATTATATTTTTTACTTTTTGGGTGATAGGCAATTAAAATTCTGAAGTTTCGTTTCAAAAGAAGGGTTACTTGACATGATGTAGTCATTTACAAAAACAAATATCACAGATTTTACCAATTTTATAAGAATCAGCATGAAAAAGCATTCTTTGGTCAAGTTTTTTCTGTCTTTTTTGTTTCTGAAATCATCATTTGATACTAATTATATAAAATATTTTTATGAGTAAATTAGTGGTACTCTGGAGCTTAGGTTATTAAACAAAAACTGGGGAGCTGTGATAAAACTTTACCGACCAAATCAATGGCCACGGAAAAAATTCATTATGGAATTCTTTTGAATCCTTGTAGGATTTTTAATTCTATCAGAATGGCCTTGCTGTATAGGTTGAAAAGGTTTGGTGAGAAGACACATCCTTGTCTTGCAACTCTTTTTATTTTTGTGTATTTACTGAAGTCCATTTTCTATGCAAGCTGTTTCCTGTCAGTATAAGTTCTGGATTATTCTAATATCCTTCCAACATATGTCAAGGTTACCTAGCATTTCTAGCAGTTCTTTGTGACGTACTTTATCAAATGCTTTTGCATAATCTATGAAACACAGCCTCACACACTTCTGTATTTGTATTGCTCTTTCTTATACCATTCTGAGTATAAATATCACATTCCTTGTTCCAGTGTCTTTAACAAAGCTGCACTGTTCTTAAACAATTTCCGGTCTAATTCTGCTGCGCGCTATATTTATCAAGATTCGGATGATATGTTAAGGTTGATTGTCCGATGGAGTTCAAATTCGTTTGCAGCTGGCTTCTTAGGCAGTGTTAGGAAAATACATCTACCTAGGTTTTCCGGTATATAGCCCCTGTTTATTATGTCTAATCTTGTCAATGCCGAAATTGTTCACGGTTGTTAGCATCTCTATTACGATTCTGACTGGTCCTGTTGCTTTGTTTCTGTTCATTTTGGCCATTGCTGCTCCCACTTCAGTTTTCAATATTTCTGGCCCTTCCTTATTTATGTGTATTGTCGGTTGTTCCCGTTCACGTTCAAGAGTTCCCCGATGTATTCATGCTATCTCTGAAGTATTTCTTCTTTCTGTTAGTGTCCCGTCTTTGGATTTTATGCATCCTGCTGATGAGCATGTCTTGTGCTGTTAGTTTTCTTATTTTTGTATGCATGTCTGCTTTTTCGTTGTGTCATTCCTTTTTAGCCAACCTGCATTTGTTCCTGAATTCTTTGTGTAGTGTCCTATATTCCGTACCGTAATTTGACAAAATAAAGCAAGGTGACAAAACTAGCTCATATGCTTGCCTTGTAAATAACTGATAGTGCTATTTTTTAAAAATATATTGATTAAGAGTGTTATACTCGCCGCTAGGTTTAGCTAGCTTCCAGCAAATTAAAAACTGAATTGTTATATTTAATTTTGCCTTCATTTTCTTAAAAATGTATCTGAAAAGTTATTTCAAATTTTCATATTTTAATTATTCATACTTACGGATTTAATTTTGTACTCTAAATTTTTATGGAGTCCCGATAAAAAGAAGCTCATTTTTATATGGTGGTTTTACTGAATTTATGAAGCGATGATTAGTGTACATAATTGAAAAGAATCTCTCTCTGTATTTTCCTATCGCTATATTTGCTCCTGTTAAGAGACAGACACGAGAGGAAGTTAGTCTGTTGGGATTTCAAGGTGGATGGGAGCATAAATAATAACAAGAGATAACCACCCATATAACCTGGAATTAAATCATAAACATTAATTTAAACTTTACATTACAGACACGAGTAAATCCGGAGCTTTATATACTCTGATCTTCTCGTATTTCATGATATTAAATGAGAAAGTGAACTGATAATATTTTTAATGTGACTTTCATGGGAATAGAAGTTGTTTTCAGATTATGAAACAATTTTGACACAGAAATGTATTTGAACTTTTTTCATAAACAATTTTAGTGAAATATTGTGGAAAACCTCTTGGATATACTGAGAAACACATAAAAAAGAATACAAATAATATAAACGAACAATAGAAAAACAATTTCTGGATCTAGAAATTATTTTCAGTGCTATTCAAGATTGTATATTGAACCAGTACAATAAAAACGAAAATGAAATGGAATATTTGTAATATTTTCCAGAGATATTTTTATCGAAGAACACGAAGACCCTCGTAATCAAATTACTGCATTATGTGGAGAAAAAGCGAGTGTTTCTTGAATTTGTATGAATTCATCGATGTGATCACGCTGTGTTTTGTATTGTAACAAGAAATAGATCTTCATGCAACGGCTTCACTGCTGCCATACATTTCAAGGCTTCTAGATCAACGTTCTCATCGTTGAATCATTATCGGAAGTAAATAAAATTTAAAGTCGTTGCGTCAGAAATTTTTGCTACCTTTGTTCGTTTGTTTGTAGCCTTTATTTATTTGTTTATTTGTGTGTGTCTCTGTGTTCGCGTGTGTGTGTGAGAGAGAGAGAGAGTGCACAGCAGTGTACGCATTTTGTAAGTAATGTTACAACATAAAACATTTTGATATTGTTCCTATTGCACATTAATATTTCTTCAGGTGCAGCTGCGACATTGCATTGAATATGCATAGAAAGTCATATAAAAACACATTTACATAAGCAGATCTATGCGAGGGCAGTGAAACGTTCTCGATGCATACAAGAAGCCATCCAAAAAAAAAAAAAAAGAAAAAAGAAAGAATTCTAATTCGGACCGAGAGTTTTTTTGTTTCTCATATTGTAAGTAGATTCGGAATATATCACTAGGTGCACATCTATGTATAATTGTTTTTAAATAAATGTATCCACGTATTTAAGGAAATTTCGGCTACAATTTTAAATTATCAAAGCTTACATTATGTAACGATTCTCATATTACATACATGGTATTTACATAAATATTCGTGAATGTATTTGTGTATATATAAAAATAGTAATAAATATAATTTAATTCTTATCAACATGAATTTAACATTCTTATGACTCATCCTATTATCCCTTCATTAGTTCGCACAACCGTTACGACCTGCCAAGACATTACTTGGTTTCAGTGAGAAAATGTACGAAAGAACGGAAGATAGACGTGTAGAGAGAGAACAAGGGCGAGAAGCGATTGTATTTTCCGCCACACGCTGGTAGGATGTGACACAAGGTCAGTTTAATGTGGGGAGTACATCGCGTTCACCCGGGCCAGGTCCCAAAATAGCCTAGCCCCTGCTACCATCCGTTGCGCTGGCATCAGTATTACTACCGATCTCCCACCTCTTTAGTGCAATGGGGAGCAGCTGCTGCGAGTAGTTGTTTCCCGAGACAGTTCACCTCTCACCTCCCACCTTTCTGTTGCGCTTTGTTCGCAGACAGAACTGAAAGATGAAATGCTATTTATCCGCCCGAAGGGAAATACTACACTTTACAGTATCGAGTAAGGCAATCACCAAAAATCCAGTTACCATAAATAAAACAACATCGTCTGCTGAAACAAAGTAACAATACTAATGATATTCAATCCTTTTTAGTTGTCTTTTTAAGGCATTAGTAAACTCGAAATAACATACAATTCTAGTCAGTATAAAGTGGGCTACCGTTTTCTATTGTTATTAAGTAATAAAATGATCGCCCTAGGAATTACTACATATTAATATAATTATTGTAAAAAATGTATTTAAATACTTAAATATAAATGCCTTCTAGTAATAATAATAAGTTGTGAAAATTTTAATTTCATATATTTGATCATTTTTACGGCATGGTTAGGTTAGGTTTGTTAATTTAAAGACATATGGAGCCTAGTAGTTTTTATTATTTATTGTAATCATCGTAAAAAAATTGTTTATTGTTGCAGTCACCCCTGAAATTGAATTAACAAATATCTTCTATATATTCATCCCTTTTAGCTCGTTAGCTCAAGGCATCCATGTGCAAGTGGATAAACAAAATGAAACAAATCTATAAATTTATATTAATTCGATTTCTCTTGAAAGTTATTCAGCAGAATAATATTCATGGGAAATTCCAAGTTCAAATGATTTGAAATCATCAAGAACTAAAAAAAAAAAAAATTAAAGAAAAGCTAACAAACAAGTGACAAACAAAAGATTCCCATTACTGCTGTAAAAAGTTGGCAGCCATAATTTAGATGAAACGTAATTGCAGAAACCTTTGTAAGGTACAAAGGAATATTTTAAAGAGAATAGGTCAACAGGCAGCTACAGACTTGGAGGTATACTGATTGTCATTTCAGGAGAATTCTTATCTCAGAGAACAATTTGATTATTTTCTCGAAGCAGATCGCAGTCCCTTTTTTTTTCTTTTTTGCACCGAAAACCTGTAAGAAAAACATCATTTTCAGATGATAATTAAATTGAATAGAAATTGAACTAATAGTTAGAACTAAAAAATAATAGAAACTGAACTAAAATCAATGACTTAATCATTAATTTGAGTTCTATTTCTGCTATTTATATCTTGATATTATCTGGGGGTTTTCGGTTTCTAATTTAAATTGATATTTTATATTGGCGGTGCTTTTAAATTGTCGCTTTCCAAAAAGAAATACATTTATTCAACCAAGTGATCCAATATTTAGAATAGTAACTGTTCTAACTTTTTCATTATGCTCTCATCTATAAATTCAATAATTATGATAACTCTGTTTATGCTCCATTTAAGGAGTTGAAGAGTTTAGTTTCAAGTCAATACACGTTGTCGTAGTTGAAAGAAATGAAGACGTAACTGGAAAAAAGATGAGAGAAATGTGGAGTTAAAGAAAAAGAACATACAAAGAAAGAGGAAGTGATAAGTAAACAATAGAAGGAAAATAGAAAAGCATAAAATAAGACAAGAAAATGAAGGGAGGGATAGAAAGAGAGAAAGAGAAAGAGAGGGAGAAAGTTGGAAGAAAATAATGAAGTAATTAAAAATAATGGAAATACAGGGAATAAAAATGGCGACAAAACCACTGAGAGGAAAAGAGAAATATGAAGGTAAAAGAAGAGAAAAAAAGAAACGAAGACGAGTACTTTTCACATGTTCGATGTTTAATAGCTTAAGAGACAAATATTAATGTCGGCTGGTGTAACAGCCGACTAATCAGCCGGGTCAACCAAATCTGGCCGATGGCCAGAAAGCAGGTGATAAGCACATTTCCTTGAACATAATCGGCCTGGTTTGTTATCCGTCTGCATCAGAATTGCCTACAAATGACTCCAAGTAAAGGAGATTTACGGCCGAAGACACTCAGCAACAAAGCATTCCGGTATTTTTAAGTAAAGGAAAACGAATTGAATGAGTATTTATATTCCTTTCGTTTCAGTCTTACGTTGTTTATCTTCACAGCAGACACTAGCAAGCGACATAAAGCTCATAGTTTTTTATTTTCTGAGATAATATTTATTGTGACATTTTTCTTTCTTTTTCGACTCGTTTATTAGTTGTTCTGTTGCCTTCCAAGCACATTGTAATAAATATATTCTTCATTTTAAGTGGCTAGCATAAGTGTTGCATTACTAAGTTCATACGGCTTTCAGGATTACTCTTAGACGAAGCATACAAGGTCTGTTTGCATTTCCCTTTCCATATCATGTACGTGCAATGTAAAGGATCGTTTTTATATCGTAGTGCTTCCATTTTTTCAACAAGCACTTCGATCCGTTTACACTCTTTTCTCGGGTTATATCCTGACATGCACTGTCCTCTCCTTACCACGTAGGATTTCTAAGGAATACCCTCGTGCACAACACCACTGTTCAGCAATGTCTCTTGTCGACCTCTTGAGGTCGTGGTTGATGATATTTTTTATCTGTTGAACGTTTTTACGACGTATGAGCGCTGAGAACAAGAGTTCTCAAACTTCTTCCTCCCACGTTACACTTTCGCCCCACCTGACTGTGTTGGGGTACCCTTTGAGAAGAAAGAAGATTAGCGTGTTCGACATTATACAATGATGCGCTTATTGCTAGGAAATTATGGTAATGATTTCCTCCTTTGGATGGGCCATGATATGAAATCAGTTGAACACAGACCCGCTTATAATTAGAAAACGCAGACATCATGCACGTAGCCGAAAGTTAATGAGTGTTTAAATGCCGGTGAACCTTTGAGAAATGTCACTTCACAAGCTTTGAATTTGAGATTATTTTAGATTGTGTGTGTGTGTGTGTGTTTATTGTTTATACGTTATTTTTTTATAGATACAAATATTTAAGTAAATGCTCTGTTTACAATAAACAGTCTTAACAACATTTACTTAAATATTTTTATCTATAAAAATAACGTACAAACAATAAATATATTAAAATAATTGTCGGACTTAGTCCATTTCATAATATGTATATATACATGTGCGTGTTTGTGCGTGTGTGAGTGTGTATGAGAAAAATATATAAATTTCTATGTATCCGAACAATGTTAGGCAATTGATAAAAAGTTTAAACTAAAAATATAAAAATTAGCTTTCCCACATCTTCAGTTTTTCACTTTGGTGCATAATTACGTTTATATCTCCCCCTCACTCTAGTGAGAAAAAGAACAAATGGAGTAAAAATTCAGTCCGTAGCCTTTACTTTTAAAAAAAGTGCTCAATACAAAGTAATGCAAAATATTATGATTATAATTTATTATAAGAGATTATAATAAAAACATTTTAAATCGCTACCCAAAAGTTTTATTATAATCTCTTATAATAAAAATATTCTACTACTACTACTACTACTACTAATATATATATATATATATATATATATATATATATATATATATATATATATATATATATATATACCGAGTAAATTCAAAATTGTCTAAATCGTATAATATCATATTTATCTACCCCAAAATGTTTAACATCATATTTCTTTTCCCAGCTTTTCAGAAAAGACGTTTAGATATCTTGACATCATTTTTCGTAAGAATCACTGAAAAATCCTTTGAGTTATTCAGATAAAATGAGAGCAGGTTAAAATTGTTTTGTGTCAGACCCACTGTCTTCCCAACTGAAAAATGATGAGAGGAAAATATCATTCAGGCTTTCAGTAATGGTACAAGGCTTCATACTCCATCTTCAATCTTCAAAAGACCGATCAAGAACCATCAAGGGAACCGTGAATAAGTTTAAAAAGGAAGGAAGCAGTAGAGAAGAAAACTGGATGAGGAGGTCACAACAGGAAGAGGGATCATCATTTCAACTTAGACCTAGAGAGATCAATTAGAAAAAAATTCATACAGAGAAAGGAGTTTCAGCTATGACAGTCCAAAGAACAATGAAAAAAAGATTTGAAAATAAAATCGTACGTGAAACGTGTGAGGCACCTTGTTACATGAAGACAGAAAGTTATGAGGTTAGAGAGGGCGAAGATCATCTTGAATAAGTTGGAGCATGATCCTCGAATATATATATATATATATATATATATATATATATATATATATATATATATATATTTTGAACTTTATTTCAATAAGTCATGGTCTTCCGATTCTTAGCTATGATTAATTAATGATGAACATATCATTTTGTTTATGATCGATTTTGTCACAGTACTTCTGTTAAGCTTAGAGAGTAATTATACATTCTTACTGTTCAAAGTAGGGTTCAATAGTGTTATAAAAATGTCGGAGAATTCCAGTAAGATATCTTCAATCATTTCTAAGATACAACAGTTCAGAGTATAATCTAACACTTGAAAGTTTTTCTGTTACACCTATATATATATATATATATATATATATATATACATCCTACAGCATATATATATATATATATATATATATATATATATATATATATATATATATATTGGGTGCGATGGCTAAAGTTTCACCATTTTATATTTTTAATTTCGTGCATGTGTGTTGTTTGTGTTTGATTTTGTCGACTGCACAGTGTAGTAGGGTCAGTAGGGCCCCGTTTGAAAAAAAAAAGAGCACGATAAGGCAATTCACTCCGCCAGAAATTTGGAAACCCATGCTGTATTGTTTGACATTCGCGCCGTATCCAATGTGCACATTTTAGGGTGTTTGTGTGTTAATCTAATCTGAGGACAGTGCAGAGGATTCAGAAAGATTCGGATGAGTCTAATAGTGTTTACGAAGATACGGCAGCTCGGGAAAACTCACTCTGATCGTTCTGATAAGAAAAACATCCTGAATTTGTTGATGAGAGCCTCAGACTCAACATGGAGGCCTACATCAAGTACCTTGAGAAGGTAGTGCTAACCTGGCTCAAGAAGGTGACTGCTGGAAGACCTTAAGTCTGGCAAGAGGACTCTGCGCCACGCCACACAAGCAGTAAAACCCAGTCATAGCTGTCAGACAATTTCTGCGACCACATCACCCCTTACATCTAGCCACCTCAGACTGTAACCGCCTTGTTTATTATGTGTGAGGTACAGTTGAGCGAGAGACCAAAAACCCCTTGTAACACCAAAGATGACAGCATTCACCAACTTAAACAAGGAGACCATATACATATGCAGGCGCTGATTAGGAAATAGAATAGGCAGCAAATAAAAAGAGTGAATTACAAGATAAGATATCAAGACATAAGAACAGGCATAGAAAGAATCTGGTCCGAATTACTCAATCAATCTCCTGTTGGAGATGTGGCTGTAGAGGGTACAGGAAGATTGTATATATACTTAGGGAAATTAATTTCGTCAGTTCGGCCAATGGGCATAAATGTTAATAGCATGATCACAGTTCAAATCAATGATGCACGCTATAGTGCGTTGGGAGGTGCCAGACAGAAACTTCTAAGATCTATGATATTTAATGCCATTCGATATATACTCACGCTAATTAATAAATAGTAATGTTAATTTACGAACTTGTAGTATGATTTTGATGATTGATGTCTATTCTGATATTAATCTTCAAGTCATATCACAAACAAGCATGTTGCTATTTCCGCTAGTGGTTGTAGAATGATGGCGCACACATCTACTATGATTTAGAGGTATTGTACATCGAGAAATGATATGTAAAATTGAAGGAGAAATTCTCATAGCAAACATAGCGAAGATGACTTATAACACCGTTTTAAATGTAACCTGTTAAAAATAAGAACAATATGGATACTGCAGAAAAAAGTAATTTTTCTGGAATCATCTTTAATAAGAACAGATAACCATTGTAAAATACCTATGCTTATTGCCATCAAGCAAAATTAAATGTGGGTAAGTAGGATGCAAAATATCTCTGGATCACAAAATACTTTAAGTGGGACACAGCGATAGCGGAAACTACAAAATAAGCATTTAGACTTACCGATCTTCTTTTATATTTTGTGTCCTTTCAGGACGTAGGCGATAATGGCCCTCTATCTCTTCCTATACTTTGGAGCTCTTAATAAGCTTTGTCTTTGTTACTTCTTCCAGACCCTGTTCCGTCATCGACTTGCTCAATCACATTAAGTATGTCACGCGTTGCTTGCCCCTGTTCCTCTTTCCCTCTATCCGTCCCGTGAGTATCAGATTTTCCAAGCCCTCTTTTCAGCTGTCTCTTCCTGATATTAAGTATAAGTTTGTTTCTTTGTCGTTGCTCACATGTTCAGCCCATGGTATCCTTAGTATCCTTCTGTAGAACCACACTTCCGATGTTTCGAGTCTCTTCTTCATCTTTGAGGAGATTTCCAACATTCTCTACCATAGAGGAGGACAGATATCACATAGCTGTTCAGTAGTCTTTCCTTTCAACGAAAATTTCCTGTCTCGTAATAATCTGCTTAGCTTTTGGAATGCGTCTCTGTCAGGACACTTCTCAGATATTTAAATTTATGTACCTGTTTAATTTTAGTGTGACTGACCTGCAACTTGCATTTTGGGCTCATCTTTTTTTCTGATAAATATGCATTCTTCTAGGTTATGCTTAGTCCATTCTTATTGCTCTCCTTCGCTACCTTCTGCGGGAAGTTTTGTAGTTTCCTTTCCCTGCCTGCTATCAGCCCTGTGTCATCTGCATATCTTATGTTAAGATTGTGGCCGCCAATGATGAATCCTGATAGGCTTTCCAGATCTCTCAGAATTGCCTCGATTGAATAAGTCCGGTGAGAAGACACATCCTTGCCTTACACCACTTTCTATTTTTGTATATCTGCTGAACCCATTTTTTTTATCCATGTGCAAGCGGTTTGCTGCCAATAAATATTTTTGATTATTCTGGTACCTTTCCTGAATATGACAAAGGTTGTTGAGCAGCCCTAACAGATCTTTGTGGCGTACTTTGCCGAACAACTTTGCGTAGGTACATGTTTTTCTACATTTGTATTGCTCTTTCTGATAACGTTCGGAGCATAAATACAGCGTTCCTTTTTCCGGTGTCTTTAACGAACTCGCATTGTTATTGTCCAATCTCTGCCCTAATTCTGCTGCGCGGTCTATTCATTAGAATTCGGATGATGAGTTTTGTTATGTGGCTCATTAGGCTGATTGTTCTGTGGAGTTCACATTCGTTTACGCCTGGTTTCTTAGGCAGTGTTATGAAAATAGATCTACTTAGATTCCGCAAATAATTCCACTGTTGTAGATTTCATTTATTATTTCTGTAATCTTATCTATGCCGAAATAATCTAAGGTTGCCAGCATCTCTATTACAATTGTGTCTGGCCCTGCCGCTCTATTTCTGTTCAATTTGGATGGTGTAGCTTCCACTTCGGTTTTTAGTATTTCCGGCCCGAGAGAGTGTTAAATAAAAACAATCGAATTACGTGACTAAGAAAAACAGAAAAAAACAGTAGCAATAAGAATATATACTGGCAGAAGCAATAAGATTAGATCAACGAGATGGTAAGATGATTTAAAGTTACGTAGTATATGGACATTTTCTATTGTGTTAAACATAAAAGAAGGACGAGGCAAAGCATGCGTCCCCAATCACTACAATCTTAACCTTTTAGTCTAGGCTCAGCCGTTATCTATTCTATATATCCAAATAATATAGAATTCTTATTTTCTCCTCTTACAACAACCTCATTCAGTAATCCTCTGCCTTGAGGGGTTCTTGGGCCTTATATTGGATGAACAGTAGCATAAAGTGATTCTTCTTAAAATTTTTGAAACAACCTCTGTCCATTAACCATTTCCCTTTTATTTGCATGCACATATTTCTGATGCTTTCTTTTAGACTTATATTTTCTGCATTGTTTTTTGGATTATCTGCTGTCGTTCCATTATTTGGTTGACAATTTCACTTGTCATCTTTTTCTGTTCTCTTTCCTTCCTCGGGACAACTTATTTTGCAGTTGTCATTATTGTGGCCTTTAAGGTTTTTCACTGTGAGCTCCCACCATACTTCAAATCTTTTTACTTATTCTTCGTTGTAGATATTTTTGTTACAGTTTAGGGTTTCTTTAGATTTTTGGATACGTTTAGCTAAAGCTAAGTATTTTTTAAAAAATTGATTGAAAATCAAGTTACTAGGAAATGGGATGCGATAAAAATGACAGAGTCTACTTGCATTTCAAAAAGAGCTCTTAAATTTCAACATTATACCGTTCGGATTAACCAGTGATCTTTGTATTTTTAATGTCGAAATGAAAAAGTATACTATAGACTTTATGCTCCATGGAAAGAATAATGGTGGTGGAATTCTTTTTTATTTTCCAGCTCTCTCCTTAGTCAGAAAATATATTCTTATCTCTAATAAGAATCAAGGTCTTGGGAGCCGGTTTTGAAATTAAAAAGAGGTTGAAGTGAGGATAGAAAAAATAGCGAGAATGTGAACTTGTGAAATTGTTTGTTCTCAAATTAAATTCCAACGTCTCACCGCAACAAAGAAAAACAATTTGAAGCGCATTCAAAATGTTTTCATCAATTAGAGAAGCAGAAACTTAAGTTGAACTTGTTGAAATGAGATACACTATTAGTTTTCCTTACTAAAACAGCATAAAACCAGAACAAGATATAGTCAAATCTATCCGTTCCCTAAAACTGTCCACGTGTCTAGTTTTATTTATTTATTTTTATCAGCAGTGTGGTTTTATTTCATTCCAAATTTATCCGTTTTAGCAGAGCCCATGACAGAATATGACTCGACCGTAAATATGTCAGATTTAGTTGGCCAGTAGCTGTCAGCGAGCATTTGATTTGTTTTAAAGATAGCTTGACCGTGGTTTCTATACTTGCCTCCCATACCTTAACAAACAAATATACGGATGCTTCTGACCGTTGAGGTATGCCTTACAAAAATTCAATTTGACTGTGTAGTGGGGAAAGAAAAGTAGAAAAGTCATTTTATTTTCTTTCACATCGTGTAAGTAATATAAAAACCATCTGGTGGACTATAGAGAAAGATACATTTTCTATTTGAAATTTACTATCTTTATTGATTATAAATCACTTTCATATATTCTGAAGTCGTTAACACTGAAAATAAAATCCAACTATGAATTTTTAGTACACATTGCTCAGTTCGTCGGGTTGATAATTTAGCGTGTAACAGTAATGGCCAAACCGCATATCAGAAACCGTTCATCCAGGCCACCAAATCCGCTAGAACAAAATTATTAGATGTAGATATTATCATAGACGAAGTAACGGTAATAAGCACTAATTAATTTGAACGTCGGGACTAAAGGTCATGCTGCATCAAATTGTCACTATTGAATAAAGAAATGAAACATCAAATTTCAAACGGAGATATAATCGTAGAAAAAGAAAAGGATTAGATATGAAGGATATCAAATAACGTATCTGGACATGCAATGTCGACATTAAGAAAGCAAAAGCTATGCTTTATTAAATGATGCTGATCATTAATTATCGCATTCATAAAATGGAAAGACATATTACATATCCCAAATCATCTGCGAAGGAGGAAAATACGACAAACTATGACAAAAACAGATATTTAGGTATTCATAAGTTTTAAAAATATGTGGAATAAATATTTTTCGTTCACTACCTGTAAAGGTATTTGCTAATCATGTCGATACATGCGTTCTTTGTCAACTTAGAAATCTTCAAAATTTATCTTGAAATGCAAAAAAGCAAACTACCTCCAAATACTTTTTGTAAAATTACTCTTACTGTTTCAGAACCTTACCTTTGTTCATTATCAGACAATCGTTAGATTAGATAGATAGATTCATTAATTAGTACACTGGCTAGCCTGAAAAAAATTTGCGATGTGTAATAAAAAAGCAGAAACATCAGTTCACCATTGATAGATTAAAATTTACTATGTACTGCATCGTCACGACAAATAGTTTCGCATAACAGCATTAAGAAAGTAAATTGTATTATGAAAGAAACGATGAAGGATCAATGAAAATTCTATTTTCAAAAGAAAAAAATGAAGAAAAAAAAGAAAGAAAAAAGTAAAGAAAAAAAGTAAAGAAAAAAGTAAAGAAAAAACAAGGTTAAAAATGAAACGCGTAAGCTGAAACTAAAATTTCCGTTTTGTTTTTTTTAATTTTCAAAATATCGTTTTTTTAAAATTCTCTTAAACTTATTCGAAAATAGAAATAAAAATAAATTATTTAAAAAATTAAATTAATGAAAACCTGAAAATTTTGATTTTGAATTTTTTCTAAGTCTTGAAAATGACCAATTTTTAAAAATTATTTTCTTTAATAAACTTTCAGATTAGAAAATTTATTTGAAAAAGTTAAAGTTAATCAACTAATTATTACAAAACATTGATTGTGACTCTATAGAATGAACCAAACCAACAAATAAAACAACAAAATAGATTACATCAGTATTTATTCTAGACTTGAACTTGGTGTTATTAAATTGGTGCAAATGAATTGCTGCAATTTCGAGATTTAATATTAAGATTTTGTTTCACAAGATTGTAATTTCGAGTTTTATGGGTATATTAATTATTGCTTATTAGTTAATTCCGTTGTTTCGTTCTTTGTAAAAAAAAAAGTAACAGGCTATTAACAAGATATTAAATTAATTTAAAAATTAACAAGATATTAAATTAAAATTAAAATTAACAAGATATTAAATTAATTTAAAAACGCATAAACGTTTATAAAATTCAGTTACCAGTAAGTATTTTCCATTTTTATATCACTTCATTTAACTTTTTTTGTCAAATCTTTATGCCATATGCCAAAAAATATCGTATCAAAACAAAAAAGGACCCGAAAATTACTTTTCAATTAAGAGAAGAATTATTATAGGCAGAATTTTCTAACTTTAGGGGAATAAATTAGAGCCAACAAGCCTGGATTGTTTATACAAACTCAAATCTTTCAGCCTGAAACCAATCTAGGTTTTCTTAAAATAAGTTGTGGAGTCTTGTTCGAAAACCAAAACGTTGAACACTAAGAGATATCGTTATTTTTCAGTTATTGACCATAGAATATCGTCATAAGTCAGAAGCACAAAAAAAAAAAAAAAAAAAAACACGGAAAGAGAAGGCTACAAAGAAGAAAACTGAAGCCAAAGAACTCTCGTAAACTTTGACATAATAACTCTGCAAAAGAGAAGTCTTATTGTGATCCAAAGATGCAGCAGTAAGACAAGGTACGGATAAACACTTTTATCACAATATCCCTGAACATTAATTTCCTTCTCAATCTTCTAAACATTCAATTAACAAATGGTGATACTGTTCCAGGGATTAACTCGCATGTACCAAAAGTACTTTTCATTTTCTATACCAATTTATTTACCATTAAAATTTCGTTCCACCCAAGCCGCAGTATCAGACAATTCTATATTCTACTGACAAAAAAAACCAAAAAAACAAAACAAAAAAACAAACAAAAACATCGAAGTTACATGAAAGCAACCATTGGTCAATTAGAAGTTATTTCAGAATATCAAAAAGACAGCAGTATAGGAAACAATTCTTCATGATAATTTTTGATAATGCATTGCTCATAAATGGGCATTGTTCCTTAGAGTTCAGAGGTACACATCGTCTCATCGGGAATCACAATAATGGTAATTTCCTTGGGATTTTAGAGTTGACTACGCATCACTATGTAATTCTTGAAGAACATTTACAAAAAAGGGAAGATTCGAAGTATATTAAGACAAGGTTATAAATTCATAACCTTTTCTCAGAAAATAAGAATGCATTTAACAAGTGCTATCCCCAAGGAAACATAAAGAAGTGAGAAATCATTTTCAATCATGCTGGATGCAACACCTAACATAGTAAACTTGGAGAAATCTTGTCTTCATACTGGAAGACTGGGAATGTATGTTATGAAATAAAAATCTGATTGTACATTGTAACATTGTAGACTATAACTGCAAAACAGGAGAAAATATCGCTGCGATACTTAAAAAATATAGCAATTGCAAATTGCCGTGAAAGAGGATTAAACAATAGTACCAATATGGGTTGATCCTATAATGAAGTTCCTCTAGACATTTTTTAAATCAATTCACCCCAAGCAAAGCGATAATGCCACTAAGACGCATGGGAAAGAGAATGCGAAGAATTTAGCCTGAATATCGACAGCCTTACTAATGAGCTATCTCGATTCGATGTGCAAGAAAAAAACACGAAGTTGATCATTAAGGAGAAAAATAGAAATATACATATAAATGTAGATATATAATATCCATAATAATATATTTTCTTTGCAAAGAGGCGAATATTACAAGCTGAAGATTTGAAACTGAAAGCATCTGGAAAGCAGCGGGCTGTTAATTAAAACTAACGGATGTGTAATAAAGAAAGGAAATCGTGTATATTTGGACACACATACTCACACACATACTCACACGCGTGTACATACACACACGCACGTGTACGAGAAAACTAACCAATATGTTTCTCCATACAACTACTCTTTCTCGTCTCAAAAACTATTCATGTCTTGAAATAAATCATTTCAAATTTTCGCATAGAATAAGATAAGAGTTGTAATTTTTTCTCTGTTTATATTCCAGAATGGAGGAGGCTAAAAGAAAAAAATTACATCTACAGTTTTCTCAGCATTATCTATATTTTCAGGAATTATCTTCAGAGCTTTCGACGAACATGACATATCTCTCACATCTCTCTTTTAGCGACCCCTCACTAGGACATCAAGAATTATACACATTCTCTCCTGGAACATACCCCTTTCTACTTTAAAGCATTCTCAGATTCTTAATAAATATATTCCCAAAACACTCTCAGATTCTTAATAAATATATATACAGATGATACCCCAGTGTATGAATGTTCCTCCAAATATCTTTGATGTCATACCTGGCAACTGATCTCTTGAATGATCTATGTCCCACAGTTCAATGGAGAAAAGACTGGTTGATATCATTCAGTACATCCAAAACTAAACTCCTAAAATTTAATCATCACTGTGCTGACCCTAAACCTGTACCAATTCCGATAAGTGGTCATACCCACAAAGAGACTCCTTGCCGCGAACGCCTGCTCGGTCTAAAGCTCCTTCTCGATCTTAAGTGGGACGCGTATTTTTTTAACATCGCTAACGATAGCTGGGAGAATGGTCAGTTCCTTGTATTTCACCAGAAAAAACCTAACTCCCGTTGCCATGTTCTATCTTTACACTAGACCAGACCAAACATTGCTATATCTGCGCTGGTGCTACCCAATCCTCACTGTACACCCTCGACAGAGTACAAAAGCGCTTACGCGGCCTTCTGAGTGATGAATTGTTCTCCACCCTGCGTCCCTTATACCACAGACGGAACATTGCTAGCCTCTTAATACTCTATTGCTATTAATAGGGCTGATATTCTGACGAGTTACATTCCTTAAGACTCACCATGCTCACGTTGGCAAAGAATCCCTTCCCCACTTCCTTTGTGTTCCTTTGATAAGGAGCTCGACATAAACAGAAAATTTCTTCCCCAGAACCGTTGCTTTGTAAAACAGATCTCCGAGGATGCTTCCCTTACAATCTTGGTCTCTTCAAGTATTGCACGCCCTTATAATATGCATTACCCCGACTCAATAACCTGCCACTTTGAAATCCCTCTGAGCTTTCCATTGGGTGAACTATCAGTAAATAAATAAATACTGAAATGCTGCACACTGAAGGTTATAGATGTGATGTAGATAATACAAGTATGTATGTAAAAAAAATTCAATAAATTTTTAAAAAGGAAAATTAAGTGTCAAGTGCAAAGACTTTTCTGGAATGCGTAAAATCATGAAGTTTGGTAAATCAAATAACTCGTGAAATTTCAGAAAAAAGACAGTGAGCAATTCACTAATTGTCGTACGTTATTTAAGAAAACCGAAGAAAAAAACTAGAGATATAGTTCCATATGGCTCTTGTAAATCATGCATAGGTACAGAAAATCATTTGTCTTCGATTTGTAAATGCAAACTGTTAATGCACGTGATGACCTGTCATCATCAGACTATCAATTGATTCACTACATAAGACAATCCTTGTGTAGAAAGCACTTATATCTCGTTGAATAATTTTTTTGACAAAAATACAGGTAACTTTTCGGTTAAGCTAATATATACATTTTGAATATATTCTATATTATTGACATAGATGATTTTTTAAAGATTTTTGCTGTGCGGTTTTGATTATGAGTGAAAATACTGCCCCTCGTTGTAGAATCGGCACATGTAAGTGTTGTGAGACCGTAACATACCTACAACATGGACTCTTCCAGGACTATATAAAGTATGCGATATAACACTCTAGGCGGAGGAGGAAAAAGAGAGAGAGAGAGAGAGAGAGAGAGTATTCTAATACCGTAGTATCAGCCGCGTACGACGACCAATATTGGACACTAGCACATAGTAAGCTCCGCTTACACTTACACTATCTTTGTAACCTTTTTGTTTAATATATCTTTCTTACCTCTAATCCGTGTTCCGTGTTTTCCTTCCGTGGTCCCAACTTTGGCCCGCATTAGTGGCGACGAAGAATTCGAGAAACGCACTCACGCCGAAACCTCAATACCTTACCAGTCCCACATCAAGTGGCGACGAAGAATTCGAGAAACGCATTCACGTCGAAAACCTCAATACCTTGCCAGTCCCACATCAGTGGCGACAGAAAGATTCGAGAATTTCCTTCTCACCATATCAATAGCGACAGTACTCGAAAAATACACAGAAACTCCACGCGTTCCCACAGCAGCGTTGAACGAGAAATTAAGCTGTTATTACTACATCAGCGATTTAAACGCAACACCCAGCGTCTACATATATAAAAAAAAATATATTCCGATACCAAACATCAGTGACGAACTAGCGATTCGACATTTACGGAATATTAAAGTCTGTCCAAATAACATAACGAGAACGATTTCTTACACACCCACACACAGAAAAAAAACAGTTTGTTCATTAAACAAACTGACAACACAAGAGCCGAAGTACTACTTACGACTCTAGTTTTCGAAAAAAACTATCTAAAATTTTTTTTAGGTAACTGAGTTGAATCTCGTGCATAAAATTATTCTCCCTTCAAATTCACTGTGACGAGTTTTCTCTTTTTTGTACCTCTATAAAAAAAAACAAAAAAACATAATAAGTGTGGTGAAAATTTATACAATTACGTTAAAATTAACGGAACCACGGAATCTCGAAAAATCTAAACGCATAATTAGTTTAGTTTAACTAATTGTCTGTCCATATTTATTTTGTAAAAAAAAAAGGAAAAAAAAATTTATCAAGATTTTTTTGTGTACCTCCCCTTGGTACACGGGTTTCAAAGCAACAAAAAATCGCTGTCATTTTTGTTTGTCTAAATATGGAAGAGTAAAAGTAATCGTCCAAATGCTAAAAGTACATTTGGATCAGCAACAAAAATCAGAAGAAAACAACAACAACTATTTTTGGAATGACATAAACAACAAATGGAATTCCAACAAATTACGCTTCAGAATGCTGAACTACAACAGAAACAACTTAAAGAATTACTCGTAAATGCATTAAAAGGCTCAAACTCTGAAAAAGATACAATATTCTCCCAGAGTACAATCTACAATTCAATGGAAACCTTTGAATACGTACCAGAGAACGACAAAACGTTCGAGGCTGTTTACAGACGCTACGAAGATATTTTCAACGTAGACTGTGAACAATGGCCCAGTAAAAAAAAAGGTACGTCTACTATTGAGAAAACTGGGAACTACAGAACATAGTAGGTTCGTAGACTTCATACTACCCAAGAAAACGACTGACTTGGATTTTTCAGAGACTATTAAGCTCCTATCGGAACTATTCGGGCCTAACACAACCTTGTTCCACAAACGTTGGAAATGCCTGAACACAGTCAAAGACCCCAATGTGCCTGAAGTTTTCTCCCTCTGTGATGATGTCCTATTATACAATGACCGCGTAGTGATTCCAAACAGCCTACAAAGAAAAATCCTCAGGGATTTTCACATGGGACATCCGGGGAAGAACCGTACGAAAAGCCTCATGCGCTGCTATGTTTATTGGCCAAACATGGACAAGGACATAGCAGACACGATAGAATCATGCAAAGGATGCGCGCTTGCAGCAAAAGCTCCAACCACGACGTGCAAACCATGGCCAAACACAGACCATCCATGGCAAAGAATTCATGTCGATTTTGCAGGGCCTATAGACATGTATTACCTCATTGTTGTGGATAGCCACTCAAAATGGCCTGAGGTCCTATAATGCAAAAGACCAACCACAAAATGCACGATCGGATTTCTACACGAGCTATTTGCGCGTTTTGGCGTGGTAGATTGTGTAGTTACAGATAATGACCCTCAATTCACATCAAGTGAATTTAGAGACTTCTGCAAGTCATATCAGGTGGACCACATTACAACGCCTCAGTACCACCCTAGGTCGAATGGCTGGACACTCTAAAAAGGGCTTTAAAAAGGCACTAGACACACCGACAGATATTGCAACAGTTTCTGCAGGTGTATCGGATAACCCCTAATCCGAACACGCCTATGGGAAGCTCGCCTGCAGAAACAATGTTCGCAAGGAAAATCAAGTCTGTCTTGGACAAACTTATTCCACGACAAGCAAAGTTAAAAAAAACGTATCGCCTCATAAGAAATATTTCAATCCTGGCGATAAAGTCTTTTTCAGGGCTTACAAAAACAACATAACATTCTGGGAAGTAGGCACCATGAAACAAAGAATTGGCGAAATGGTCTATATTGTCCAAGGACCGAAAAACACTCACAAACGCCATTGGAACCAGCTCAGAAAATGCCGCTTGAAGGAATCACTACAAAATAGCTGTGAAGAGCCGATCGACGTAATTTTCGATCACTTCGATCTCGACACGCCCCAAGTCTCTCCTGAAGTGCGACGCCCAGGAAGGAAAAGGAAATTTACTCAACCGCTCGACGTAAATCCCAAGAGAAAAAAGTATTAACAGTTTTATGTTTTTTTTCTCTCCTTTTCAAAAAAAAATAAAAAAGAAAAAAAAAACTCTTGGAAGGGGGGTGTTGTGAGACCGTAACATACCTACAACATGGACTCTTCCAGGACTATATAAAGTATGCGATATAACAGTAGGCGAAGAGGAGAGAGAGAGAGAGAGAGAGAGAGAGAGAGAGAGAGAGAGAGAGAGAGAGAGAGTATTCTAATACCGTAGTATCAGCCGCGTACGACGACCAATATTGGACACTAGCACATAGTAAGCTCCGCTTACACTTACACTATCTTTGTAACCTTTTTGTTTAATATATCTTTCTTACCTCTAATCCGTGTTCCGTGTTTTCCTTCCGTGGTTCCAACTTTGGGTTCACATCAGTAAGTCTGCAAGTACAGGAAGACATGCATATGCATACATATGCACCTACGCACGTGCAAGTATACATGAACGAAAAGATGGGGCGTAGAAAACAATAAGAAATGTGGATTTATGGATCACTGACTTTTCTATAAAAGTTTATGTGCAAAACAGTAATATTTTAAACAAATAAATTATTTGTAATGACGCACGTAAAAAATGTTTTAATGCATTTGATTAATGAAATTGATTTTCTTTACAAAGCCTATTGGCAAGTGTTTTATTTATGAAAAAAATCCCAGAAATATACAAGTTATTTAAACAGAGAGACTGAAAGATGAATATATAATTACGATAGGCGTTTAGATAAAAAAAGGTTATTAGAATAAATCGTTCAACTTATCGATTGATTTTAGTCTACGGATGTTGATAGAAAATCTAAGTTTGAAGGAATTTGTTATAAGTAATCAATATGTTCGTTAACAATCAAGAAAGTATGTTTTGTCATATTGATTAATTATAAAGGTGTTCATTGGAATTACTTTTATTGTCTTAAGCTGTTTGATGCTTAGTTAATACACTTTGACTAAATTTCAATAAATTGCGTTAATGTTTGCAGTTTTTATTATTTTAAACTTTGATGCATATTTTCGTATAAACTATGATTTAACTATGTTCATGTATGATGTCATTTTAAAAAATATCACCGTATAACTTTCTATTTTTTTCTATGAAACGGTATTTATGAATGTTATTAATTTGCATTTTTGCTTTATGAACCATTTCCCCATCACGACAGGAAATAGGAAATATTTTTAATATCTATTTTTTTTTAATTTGGATTATCTGAAACCATGTGTGATACACGCTTAGGCGATCATGTATCTTTCGATACATGACTGATGCGGCAGATTTTTTCCCGAAGTAGGTTGCCATTTCTTTCTGCGGTAGACCAGTTGCCATCCAAGGCTGAAGAACCCGGTCTGTCCTGCCATAGCTGGGAGGTGGGGGAGAAGAAGAGGATTCATAGCTTTCCCAAGGCTATTAGCACGTAAGTGAATGTAATGGATTCGCCTGGAATTCGAACTCGGTTCTCCGATTCTTCAATCCGAGCATGTATTAATGCATTATGGAAATAAAAAGGTAGCCCTCAAAACCCTCACTCATACAGAGGTATCTCAATTGGATACATTATGGTGAAAGTATTAAATAGGCTGTCATAACCCAATTTGGTTTTCGTTCTGGTAAAGAGTTATCATTTAATGTCATTAAATAACTCCAGATTGCAAACCTTTCCAATAGGAAATTATATACGCTGTGTCATTATGTGCTCGGTCAGTGAATACCTTATAAGGAAACGGTTAATATTACCATTTGTCTTCACTGTTTATTGTTTTTCTTTATTTTAGGCTGTAAGCATGGTAATTTCTGGATCGCATTCTGAGATTTAACGGAAAACGGATTCTATGCATTCCACGTAATGTCATAACCGAATTGAAATATGAAAACTCTTCTTCAAACAGAAGTTGCATCAGATGATCATGGTCATTGTTTGGTGCTAGGCAATTAGAATCATTAACTCCAACCCCTTGAATCACGCCGAAAGCCCACATTAGAGAAAAATTGCCAGGAAATCGATAAAATGCAACAAAAAACTGCAACGTCTATATCCAAAATTGGTCAATCAAAATGTACCAATTCTTCTCCATGACAATGCCCAACAGCATGTCTTGCAAATGTCTGAATAAATTGAACAACCTCTATTACAAGATTTCCACTTTTTTTAAGCATCTTAACAATTTCCTGCAAGATTAATATTTCGATTAATAACTTTTATTCTAAGCTGAACTATACAAATTTTACGCGACGGGTTAAAAACATTTATTTTTGCCCCAATTTGATTGCGTACAAAAATAACAATGTTAACTATATGCCTATTTTTTTTTTAAAAAAAAAACAGAATTGAAGCAAAGTCAAATATATTGCCGTGTGTCTCGTCATTTTTATTGCAACTATGTTGCTTTTGTTGCAACATCGAATCATTTTTCTACACATTGACTAGGGTAAGAAAGATTAGATAATTTATGTGAAGTTTCTTTTAGTGCGAACATAATAGTTTCATCTAGTTATTTAATGAAAACTGATGATGTTATCCGTTATAATAGACATCTCACCATTTAATCGAAAGCAGCAACAATTCGCTAATATTTAAAATAAATGTGTAAGGCGTAGAAGACCTGAAATCAATTCTATTTGTATTGTAACTTATCAATGTAAAGTTTCAACACATGTGTAATCACAGAGCAAATTATAGTTAAATATGGCACACTTGGACAGATCGAGTATTGCTATGAACACATATAAGCCAGATTTCAAGAAGACTGCTCAGCGCTAAACACTCAAAAATGCAATAATCGAAAGTGATCTTTGTTTTAATTATTAATACATAAAGTATACTTATAAATGCATTTTAGTGACAGGTAGGTTGGTATATATTTGTAATAGATAACTGTCAGAACGCAATAAGCATTGATATAGACCGATATTTACCCAAACACACAGACACATCCGTCTTCAGACGTTTTTAAATTGAATGAATTCTACTGATTTCTCTCTCAAATATAAGCAGTCAGTAAAATCAAAATCAAAATCTTGGAATGGTAGTCGCGGAGAGACTGTACTGACGACGAAGTGTTTGTTTCTATATGCAGCTTGAGTTTATTTTTTAGTAATATACAACAAAATATTATATATATAACTATAAGAATATTCACACACACACACACATATATATATATATAAATTTATATTTATAATTACATATTAAAAACACACATATATGTAATATATAAGAATTGTCTGCATATTGGTTTATCAGGCTTGTATATATGCTATCTATAGAATCTGCATCTGTTGTCGCTGTTGAGATGAAGTTGATAATAGGTAACAATAATATAGACCTCGATTTGACGTACGACATTTTGATGTTGAACTTTTACATATTTATAAAAATGAACTGTTATTTACTTATATATATATATATATATATATATATATATATATATATATATATATATATATATGTGTGTGTGTGTGTGTGTGTTTGATTTGAATTTAAATTTTTTTTTATTAAACTTTCATTATAGCCATTTTAACTATCTATCTATCTATCTATCTATCTATCTATCTATCTATCTATCTATCTATCTGCCTTCCAAAAACGTATACTAAACTAGGCATGGTTATTTTTAATCTTTCGATCGATAACTCAAGGTACAAACATTTTATAAGCGACAATTCATATTGCTATAAGAGTTTAGTTGAGTTACACATTTATAAATCTACCATTTGTCCATGTTTTCAATATTGCGGTCACATCTGGTTTGGTGCTTCTACTTGTGTATTTAGAGATTCTTGATAGAATCTGCAATATTATCGGTTCTGACCTGGCACCTCGGCTTCAGTCACACCGCTGTAATGAAACTTTCCTGTAACTTTTCTATAAATATTTTCGCTGTAATTGTTCTGATGAGCTGTCCTGTTGGTACCTTGACTTTACGAATTTAGACGCAGTATTAGATTGGCAGCGAGGTTTCATCATTTTACAGGTGAAATGGCTAGATGTAACCGTAAGTTCTATGTTAACAGTTTCTTCGATCGCATGTCTCGCTTATGGAACTTTCTTCCGGTTTTTTGCTTTTCAGTCAACTTTGATCTCCAAAAAATTATATGAAATGTCAATCCTTATCTGTTGTCTTCTTAATTCCCGTTCTTTTATTGTTCTCTCTCCTTAATTATATTTTTCTTCTCTTATTCTTTCACACTCAGTAACCCCTTTTGTCATTGTGTCATGGTTGCTTTATTGCTTTGCTTGGGTTCAAATGATTAAAAATACTATTTTAGACAAAAAGAGGATAATTGTATAAGTACAAGCATCGGTGTACAGTTCCACTTGATATTTATTTTTGTGGCTCTATCGGCATAATTTCAACCAACAAACAAAAAATCCTAACCGTGATAACAAATACTTCGAGTCAGTTCTAAACATTTAGAGTAGAAGACCGACATGCTCTGTTCTGGTATTAAATTTATGTTTTCTTTTAATTGTTATGCTTTGCTACCTCTCTGCGTATTAGTAGTCATAGTACAGTTCTCCGTTTCCTGAATATCAACCGGGTTTGTTAGGCATAGCCCTCCTATGTTTGCCAGATGTTCTCCATTTATACTTGTCTATAGAATTTGCATACGATACTACACCTTCCTGAATCGGAGAGGTCGTATACCCTTATATTTTCTTTTTCTATTCCTGATCATTTTCGTATTGTGTTGTCCTTCCTCTTGTCGTTCTTGTTTGCTCTTTAATGGTGATCTCGGTCTCTCTTCATTTTCTTCTTCATACTCGTCTGTCTTTTCATTCTCACTTTCTTCCATTTCCTGCTCGGTTCCACTTTTTAACTTTCTGTCTCTTGCTTTTGAACTTCCATTTCTAAGTCTTCCATTTTGTTTCTGCTTCTGAACTGATCTGCATGTGCCAGTATATGTTGTCCTTTTTTTCTCAAGTACTGCTATGTTGTGCCCTTTTTATATCAAGAAATTTGCTTCTGGATTAGCTTCTTTATTCTTTCTATACCATACATTTTCTTTTGCTGCAAAGGACATAGTGACATGGTGGGGATGAAAATTAACGCTTCCAAGACGAAAATTCTCTCTGCGAACTACCCCCTACCTAATCGAGTGGCTGTAACCCTCGATGGTGAAGCTGTGGAAGAGGTCGAAAGCTTCAAATATCTTGGCGCCAATTTTACAGCCACTGGTCAAGCGAAGGACGAAATCACCACCCGTATAAATTTGGCTAGAGCTGCCTTTGTCCGTCTTCAAAAACGACTTTGGTCTCGCCTGGAGATAAGACGATCCACGAAGTTGCGAATCTACGAAGCCATAGTCAGAACAATTCTTCTCTATGCTTGTGAGACCTGGCCACTGCGCAGAGAGGATCTTCATAAGCTTGAGGTCCTCCGCCGTATCCTGCGCGTGCGCCTCTCCGACCGGATCCCCAACTCGTCCATCCGCGCCAGATGCAACATTCTGGGCCTGGAAGAAACTCTGCTTAACAGAAGACTCCGGTGGTTCGGCCACGTGCTGCGGCGGCCTGGTGATGAGTTCGTCCGTAAACTGGTGGCACCAAACGCACCCACTGGTTGGAGGAAGCGCCGAGGTGGTCAACTTAAGACGTATCTCACAACGGTCAAAGCAGATATGTCCTCGCATTTTCGGGGTCCGACGCTGGAATCGTGAATGGCTCGATCATGCCATCGATTCTGCTGCCGATCGACGGAGGGTGGATGGCCTTGACGCGCGATGCGGTTAATTCAATTGAAGCCGGCTCAACCCACCCCGGGTGAATGCCGTTACAAGACAAGAAGAAGAGAAAGGACATAGCTATGAGGGCTCTGATTTGTCTTCCCATTAATGCCGAATTAATATGTCCCTTCTCAGTATTTGTTACGCTACTATATATCCCCATTTCATATTATGCCATTTTCATGGTTAGTTTGTGCTTCGTTTCTGTAAAGGGTCGCTTTGTCATCGCTCCATATATTATTTTTTATTCTCTCTACTATTCTGCTTAATATTGGGCCTTGTTTTGTTTCTATTTTGAGTCTATTTAGAGAGAGAGAACGTCTGTTTCTACCCAGTGTCTTTCTTCTGTTTCATTCTTGAACTATAATCTTGATAAAATGTCTACGTGAGGGCTGGTGTTCCTTTTTACGTATACTATGTCAAAATCGAATGACATGATTTTTATTGCCTATCTTAAAATCCTTGACGATGTGACTTTTGGCAATTGTTTTCTCGGGTTAAATATGAATTCTAATGGTTTGTGGTTCGATTTTAATAATAGATTTTTTCTATCAAAAAGTTTCGTGCGCTTCCAGTGCTCCATACATTCGTTAGTGCTTCTTTTTCAATATTCGAGTAGTTAGTTTCTGCTGACGTTAATGTTCTTGATATGTACATGATTGGGTGTTCTTCTTGTGATTATAGAATAGCAGCAATCGCCTTTTCACTCGCGTCTGTGGTTAAGGTTACTTCTTTTTGTGGATCAAAAACTTTTATTATTGGTTTGATCCTCAATATTTTCAATAGTGTTTCAAACGTGATAGTTTGCTTTTGTGTCCAGTTAAATTCAGTTTTTTTTTTTTGTGTGTGTGTAATTTTGCAAATGGCTCTATTATGTTGCTGTATTTTGGTATGTATTTACTATAAAAATTTATTAGCCCTCAAAAGGATTCTAATTCTTTTTTATTTGTTGGAGCAGCTATTTCTGTTATTTTCTTTGTTAGTCTATCTTCGGGTGATATGCCTTCTTTTCATATTTGATGTCCTAAATGATATCTTCTTACAGTCAAAATTACACTAGTCTTTGTTTACAGACAAGCTTGCCTTTTTAAATCTCATTAAAATTTGCTCTGTTTTATATTTTAATTCTTCTTTAGTTCTTGCTACTACACATAGCACCATCTTAGTAAGCCTATAGTGGTGTTTATCGTGATGATTTCCTTGAATTCCTCGTCAATTTCTATTTGGTTGTATGCTGCCTTGAGATAAATTTTTGTAAACTGTTCCATTTTTGCGAACTCATGACTCACAGTTTCAATATTTGGCAAAGGAAAAGAGTCTAAATATATCTGATGATTTACCCCTATCTTCTAATCACCACATATCCTTAAATCTCCATCAGATTTCTTTATCGCTACTAACGGTGATGCCCAATTGTTACCACCTTGAGTTACTCTTTCTAGTATGCCTTGTATCATTTTGTTTAATTTGGTTACTACCAAAAGTAGGATATGAATTGGAACTTTTCTTGACTCTATATATTTTGAGTGATAATTTTCTTTTAGTCGAATACAAGCCTTTCAATAATACTATTTCATTTTCTTCTGCTTCCATGGAATTGATTAGTCTTGCTGTATCTAATTTTAATACATCAATTCCTAATAATCCGCGATCTTTTTCGCATTCTACAACTGTAATGGGAATTATTTCAAAACGCTTCTCCGTTTCAAAATTGCCTTGAAATGTACCCATTATTTTTATAGTCGTTCCATATTCCTTTAATTGGATGCTGCTGCTTTTTTAAATTTAGGTCGTCCTAATTTTATCTAGACATTTTTTTTGCATCAACGTGACTTCACTGCCTGTATCAACTTGCATTTGACCATTTGTCCTTAATTTTTTTCTATTTTTTTTTTTTTGTGTGTTCATTGTAAATATTTCAGTTTCTTCTTCGGAGGGGGTTTGTACCATTTGTACTCTTTCTATTTTCTTTTCGTATTTGTTTATGTTATGAAAATGAACTCTTTCTTTTCAATTTGAGAATATTTTTCCAAGAGCTGGGTATTTGTACTTGTCTCTCTCGTGATTTTTTCCACAATATCTACATTTAATTATAGATTTGATCGTGCTCGTCCTGTACGTCTTGAATTCTTCTTTTGGTTGATTAAATTCTCTAATTAACTCTAATTGTTGTAAAAGCTCGACGCTATCTGTAGACATTCTAGTATTTTTCGTTTGTGATTTTGGCCTTGCAACCCTTCAATTATTCTGAGAAGGATTAATTCATCTACTATAGTCATTTCCCGTGCTCCCAATTTTTTCAAATTTACAATACTTGTCACGTTCTTTCAATCTATGTAAGTATTGTGTAATGGACTCATTGGGTGTTTGTCTTGTCTCTAAAAGCTTGATTCTTTCGGCGATGATCAATCTTTTCTTTGGTCTTATGTTCTTTTTTTATAATTTTAATAATTTCTTAAAATATCATTTCTTCTAGTTCGCTCAGGTAACATTGTCGAAATTTTCTTCAAGCTTCACACCCAGTGGTAGCAAGAAATAAATCTGTCATCTCGTTCTCAACTCCGTCAGTCTTGGTGTCTCTTAATTTTTTATTCTTGCAAATGCAGCAAAAGTTCTTATCCATGTTTCTATGTATTCTTGGTCGTCCAGCGAATTTAATGATCCTATCAGCGACGCCATTGTTATGCTTTGTATACCTTTCTGCGTAGTAGTAGTCGTAGTACAGTTCTCCGTGTCCTCAATAGCAACCGATTTTGCTAGGCATAGCCCTCCTATGTTCGCCACTTGTTCTCTATTTATACTTGTTTTTCTAATTTGCATACGATACTACACAAATAAACAAACACCATGTGATGTTGAGATACTAGAGCTTGACTATTTCATCTCATATTATAACAATTATCAGTGTAATAAAAGCACTTATACTAATCATAGAAAACCTTTATTTTTTATTGTACATAACTATTATCAATATGATCATGTAAAATGTACGAAGATATAAGAGAAGAAAGCCGCATAAAAAGCATGAATTTCATAGCACCCCAGAAGTTTGAAACTGAAATATTAGACAATAGAATTAAAGTCATTGTGTTAAATTTGTGTGAAGTTGTCACGATGTTTTATGTGGTTGGGTATGTGGGTGTAGGTCCGTGGTTCTACTACTTCTTTGTACGACTTGTGATCATCGCATTGGTTTGAAAGAGGGTTTGACGTTGTTCGGAAGTCAGTTAGGTCTTCAATTTCGTTTTCACGGCTTTCGTGGGAGCAGTGCATTAAAGTGTGTCTTTTACCGGAAGAGAGGTCTCTTCTCGTAGTGTTAAACAACACAACGCGCATAGCTTGAATTGGCAGCTTTTATTGCTCTTCGTAGAAAAATTCTACTACTTGTCAGTTAAGGAGAGAGAAACTTCCAAATGTTTTTGCTCGCTCATTTCTATCAGTTTTAGGTTCGCGTGTTGAGAGGCAAAAATTCTCACTGAAAATGTAGAGGAGAAACTATTTATAAAGAAAGATCATATATTTCAAAGGCCTTTGACAAGATGTGGCATAAAGGATTACTGCACAAGCTCTCTAGCTATGGAATCACTGAAAGAGACTTTTCAATTATAAAGTCCTTCCTAATGGGTAGGCTACTGAAGGTAGGTGTTAACGGCCAGTCCTTTGAGGCCCAAGCGATCAACGGTTCAACCAACTCTCTACATTACATTAATGATCGGGTAAAGTGTATACTCCGATCATTTCTGAATATCTATACGGATGATATAACGGTATATGGGCGCACTTCCAAAATTCTACATGACCAGAGGTTGACAGCTGATCTCTCTAAACTAACTCTGACACCTCAGGGGTAGAAACCTTCATCGCCGATCGGATCCAATCACGATGAATGGATGTTCCCTCAGGGAGGTCACGTGCATTGAGGGCATATTGGGACAAACTTTACCCAGACCTCAAGTGGAACTCGTACATACAATCCATCGCTAAAGGGGCTGAAAAATGGTCGGTTTCCTATACAATGGGGGTAACTGACTCCTGTTATACTCTAACTTTACAAGAACCAGATCAGGCCGAAAATGGAGTACTGCTGCAAATATGGGCTACCGAGTCTACATTTTCCAGTCTCAATAGAGTCCAAAAATGTCTCCTCGTCTTTATCGGTGACAAATTATTTTACACCTTACAATCCCTTTCTCATAAAGAAAACGTCGCGAATATCTCGCTGCTCCATCGCTATTTCAGCCGAACTACATTCCTTATTTCTACCAATTCTTACCTTCACAGCTAAGACTCGTCATGCCACACACATTGTATCGAACCATCTTTCTTATTCCTTTGATGAGATGTAGATACTACTCGAGCAGCTTCTTCCCATGAACTGCTGCTTTATGGTACGGACTCCCAATAGGATGCTTCCCGATCGCTACAATCGTAACCTGTTCAAGTCTAGAGTTAACCGTTATCTTCCCCAAATATTCGCATAAACTATGTATCTTACTTTGTAACCCTCAACTGTGGCTCCCAGGACTTGTAAAAGGTGAATATCATTGTAAAATATAAAAAATAAACATAAAAGGAGAGATCCTCAAAGCGGAGTATAAGTATCATAAGGAAAAGAAGAAGATTTCGTGGCGTAGAATTTTGTTTGTCAATAATGTCAGTGCGGACAACGTGAAACATTTTCATCACCACTGGGTGTCTTATGGTTGTGGTCTTCTGATAAACTAATAGACTATCATGGGCAATAAAAAGATTTTGCAAAAGATATCATTTAAAACTGATCCAAGTGTATGTAAGAACTTGCATTTGAGGAATCGGAAAGGTTTTGCGACAGCATATGTAAAGATTTTGATACTGAGAAAACCAATTACAACATTTTGATGAGCTATTTCAATGCATAAATGTGAACAAATAAGGATCGAAAATGTACGGTAGGACAATTTGGAATAGAGAAATGAGAGACAAAATGTAAGTAACTTCCGAGAGTGGTACAAAGTGACAATTATAGATTTTAAAAAAGTGACGTAAATGAACTTGGAGAGCCGAAATGAAGAAAGAAAGGAAAAAAATGAAATTAATTTCATAATTGTTCACACAACCAATAACGTTAAAAGTTCATATAGGAAGCGATCATACAATGGTAACTTATAGAATCAAATTTGACTTTAAATTTAAGAGAAACAACGATTCTCAAAAAGAAAACATGAGAAGATACGAACTGACAACTACAATTAAGAAAGCAATAAGTATAAGAGGAAAACAAACAATTTTTTTATAATGAAATAGAATATTAATAATAGAATTGATAAAACCACAGAGAAATGGATAAAACTGAGAGAGATAAAATAAAAATGCAGAATCAAACCAATCAGCAAAAGAAGGTGAGAAGAATAAAGGGTAGAAGAAAAGGGAATAACTTGAAGCATACTCAATCTGCAGCCTACAATAAGAAACGAGATAATGCTTACGCCGGAAGACTGATAGAAACAGTTATCAAATGTAAGGGTGGAAGATGTTAAGGATAGCTGAGGAAACCTGTTTAGCAACAACAGTCATTTTGGCAGATACTAGAAAATGATAACAAAAGATGAAATAACATTTGTACTTCAAAATGTGGGACGAGGAAATGCAACAGGCATATATGGTATAATAATAGATATTTTGGAAAGATCCAAGAGAAGCATTCCCCAACAGATTAGCAAAACCAATACAGCATACACGGAAAATTATTCAGTCTAGTTTTAGTAAATTTACTTTATGATAAAGGAGATAATAAAGATCTTGGAACTTCTCACCCTGTCACATTATTATGGAACATATACAAATTATTCTCAAATTTAATTGCAAGAAAAGTAAACAAACATCCTACATGAAAATCAGTCAACCGAACAGGCATGCTTTAAGCGTGGTTAACAAACTAGTTGAAAAAAGACAACAGTAGAATATAACAAATACTTGTTGACTATGATTATAAAAAAAAGACAAAAATAGAATATAACAAATACTTGTTGACTATATTTGATTCAGTAGAACACGCGGCAGTTTTAAGTCACAACGAGTGCAGAGTATTAATAAAAATTATTAATAAAAATTATACAAAAGTTATTGAGATTATATATGATAGCACTACTGCAATAATTTGACAATGCAATGACACTGACAAAAGATGGGAAAAGGATTGAGGAATTTATACGATTTTATCTAAATTATTTGTTGGTGAAGTTTTTTTTTTCTCGGAAAATAAACTGGGAAGGAGTAGAAAAAATATAAGCGGGGAATATTTGAAGCATCTACAATTTCTTGCCGACATTCTACTAATATCAGAATCATCGGATAAATTATAAGAAATGCTAAATGACATAAACAGAGAACGTTTCAATGTTGGTTTAAGAGAAATAAAACGAAAGCAATATTCAACTAATTTTCTGAAAGAATCAAAGAAACAGAAGCTAAAGAAGTGGAAGATGCTCAGGAATGCATCTACTTAAGACAATAGATAACACTGAAGAAATATTGAAAATTATATAAAACGACGTATAGCGATAAGTTGGAAACTTTTTAAAAATGACATAATAAATAGTATCTTACTAATATGCTTTGTTGTTAATTATAGACAATGACATTTTCATGAAATACATAATCCATGTGGCCACAGTATCATTAATTACTATTTTTTCTGTTTTATTAGAATTTTTTACATAAATTCCATGAATGAACTCGTGAACTTTCATAAATCAGCTTGTTAAAATATTTAAAAAAAATCTCCTTACTCTTTTACTTCCATTTCTTCAAAATATTTGCTACCATCATATATTTCTACTATTTTTTTTATCTTTATACGTAGCAATTTTAAAAACTTATTCCATCTCTTATCTACTTTTGTATTTAATTATTGAAGTAATCTGTGTTAAATGTCTTAATGTAGATACGGCTATTTTATAATGTGCTGGTCATATTATTAGATTTTGTCCAGGTAGGCTATCGCCGTGATCGCAGTCTTTTCCAGCCCTACACTTTTCTCCTCATCCGTTGTATCATCGATATCACGCAACAGTAAACGGGAGCCAAAATTCTACCGCGTCAGTATAAAATTTCATAAAGTCGCTTTTCGTTTTAGCGTATCTAGTCGTATCATCGTCATCATTATTATTAGTGTCGCCGTTAGAGATTTAATATTGATTCTGACGATGCGTAGGTGAATCGTGTGTATGCTGAATACATTTGCATACAGCTACATATGCACAGATGTTGAAATTTCAAACAATACGATTCAGAGCTCATGTGTATAGACTCCTACATCTTGGTTATTTTCTTTCTATTTTCTCTCTAAAACACAACCATTGCAAGTAGACATGGTAATAATAACATAATAAGCTGAAGAAATACCTGTAGATATCCATCGATACAACTGCTTTTTGTATGTCTTTTTAGCTTTCTCTCTATATATATCACACATACGCAATTTGATGGATAGAAATATTTGAATGGGTGCAGAATGATGAACTTTTACAGGGGTACGCCTGCAAAGGTACACACTTACAAAAAGTACACTTTTATGCAAGTACGACTTCAATTGGGTACATGTACACAGGAACAGATATGCTTTTACTAATCAAACATACAGATTTTTCATATCATTCGCTTCTATCCTTCTCTCTCTCTCGTTCGACCACTGAAGTACATACCAGCGAATGTGCAGACTAAAATTTATAATTTTACATATGCATATTCCTCTCATTCGAAATCTAGAAACCAAATCAAATTACGCTCACATTTTGTTTAGTTTTTGTTGTTGGAAACAAAGGTACACAAATATTCAGTAACGATTACACACACACATTTTAGAAAATATACATACATTTAATTGAACACACCTACTTTATTATAAAGCTTCTTATCTATGTAGAAATATAATACACCACATTTCCTTATTTCTATGAACAAAAATAGACCCTAATCTATTTCTAGCCTTAAATTTTATTTACTATTTTCTACATCTTATTTAATTAGTTTTACTGGTGTTATTCGTTTTTATTCTCGTTGTCTCTAATGGTCATCATCTATAAATAACGTCACAACGATCATAACCACCCTTCTCTTCCTCCTTTCACCTCATCATCATCATGTCATTTATAGAAAAAACAGTGAACAGTAAGAGTATAATTATCTTCACTCTTATAATGCAACAAATCATCATCATCATCATCATAATGATTATATTATTCTTATTAAAATCTTTATAATGACGATCAATGTAATTTTTATCATTACAGTCATTACCATTCGCAGTTATTGTCGTCATTGTTACTGATACAGTTTTATGATGAACACCTTTATCAATATTTAATATGAATATCAAAATCAATCAACTGATATCATAATGATCACAACTTAATGAAACTTAAACTTTTACAAACAATGCATCAATTTGCTGAAAGGAAACTTTTGACTGACTGCGATGTCATCAGAGTTCAATTTATTTGTCTTATAAAAACTAAACAATATAGAGAAACTAAAATTACTACTAGTTGTTTTGTTTTTTACGGCTTTTACAGGTCATTTAAAGCCAGATAATATTTTTACATTGAAAATATTTGGGGGAGATAGTAATGATTTGCCGATACAAGTCCTTCTAATAAATCCATAGCTGGAGGAAGAAGAGGTGTATTCATACCTTTACCAAGAGAATTTGCATGTAAGTGAATATAACACGGCTGGAATTGAAACTCTCTGATTTCGAATTCCGAGCCGTTGTCCATTACACCACATTTATATTCAAGCTTATAGCATTTGGTATTCACAAGCGGTCACCCATTCTAGGTATTGGCTAGGCTCGACAACTTCCGTGATCGCACGAGAACCGGTGTTTCAACATGATATAGTCGTAAGCCTATTAATATTATTATCAATAAATATAACTTGATATTATTAAAGATTCCTTACTTGATTGTCAACAAGTTTATTTTTATTGTCATTGACCGTTATACGTATTTATTTTTTAATGACATATTTCTGTCTGGCAGCTTGTTTTACACGAATTCAATTAAAATAAAAATGAAAATTTACGGAGAAAGAAAAAGTTAGATTGACCTCATTTGAAGATGAAAGTACCTACGGAATACAACTTTCACTGTCAATATCCAGATCTATGAAAATATCAAATGAAACTTAATTTAGCGATGCATCCTCTAAAGAAAGGATGTATTAATAACAGGGTCTACTTATATTACACGGATTTACTAATAAAGATATTAATATTGCACTGTATTAAAAAAAAACCATTTGAAAAAACCTGTTGAAAAACCCATAATCATTTCGAGATAGTTTCTCTTTTAAAATTAATGAAATGTTCGTAACAAATCGTTGGGTCACAATTATCTTTATCTAAGATGTTCATCCCCCCTCTATGATTTTAATATTAAACGGTCGCTTACACTTCGGGGACAAAAATGTCCTCAACAGATCGTTAGGTCACGAAATATGATTTAACTCTTCACTACAAATAACTGCCTTGTAATTCATCTCACTGTCCTTTTGTGTCTCTATATTCCTCTTCCTTTCTGTTTACTTCTTGACCAAGCGTGATAAGTGTATTAATATATAGATAATTATATTAATATTTGTGATCATTAATATCTTCTTGTTAATGAAATACAATTTAAAATTTTTCATTTTCATTTGAAGTATTCTATAATAGTAATACCAATATTCGTTGACATTAAAAGAAATTGCTACAGCCTCAAAATTATTGTTATCGACAGAATGGTTTTGTCTTTAAATACCCCATCTTCGATTCCGTCTGTCTGTACGTTAGCGCACCTGAGGAGAAAATAGATTTCTAATATGTAAATATAGTCAATACTCTAGAGAGTTAAACGATTCAAACACAGACTGGTTTCACTCTTGGGCACGTTATTGCACATGCAAGGCTGATTTTAGAAGGTGAAGGAAAATAGGTATTTGTAATTCCGAAAATCTAAATATCCTTGGTTGTTTGAAAAAATGATTTTGAAAATCTATTTTAAAATTTATCACGTTCCACCATTTTATAAGAGTCATAATGCTGTGTAAATACGTACATAACTCTTAATATCTGCCGGGTACATTACAACCGACATTATATTAGGTTGGTCAAAAGGTCCGTTCGTTTATTAGGTTATTAACTATAATTAAAATAATAACTATAAAATAAAAAAGTAATCATTTTCTGCTTAATAAACAAACAAATTTTTGGTCAACTCAATATATTACATATACTATTTATATAATGACTTCAAATGAAAACATTTAATATTACTGCAATTATAAGGATCTGTTTTGGTTATAATTAGTACAAGTTATGATAACTGCATAAGTATCCCTTCCACCAAGAGGAAAAATAAAAATAGTTACTACTATTACTAACGCAATAAATACGAGAGCAACCCTTACTTTAGTTGTTTTTTCTTTAATTTGGGTTGTGGCAGGTACTACTACTGCTAGAGTTATTATTAATTGTTATGCTATGGACATTGATGTTGTTGTTGTTGTTGTTGATGATGATGATGATGATGATGATGATGATGATGATGATGATGATGTAAGAAGTGGCAGCCATCATGAATGGTGCAATGGTATTGATTAGTGCCGCAAAACAGTGACTGTATTGGTGGTAATAGCAATGCCAAAAACAGTAGCGGCGGCAGATAGATAGATAGATAGATAGATAGATAGATAGATAGATAGATAAAGGAAATAGAAAATATAATTGTCTGTGCATGTAGATATAGACATATAAATAAAAGGTGTGTTGGAGAAAGATAATTATTGAAATTGTAGGCAGCCATCAAATATATGTGCACGCATAATCACGAGTAGAGGATGAAATAAAATAAATAAGCGTCGGGTGAAAGTAATGTACATTGATGCCTTATCAAAATTTATCTATATATCAAACTCTATCTCCCTAGCTGATGGCTAGAATAATGTAAAACGCGTACACACTCGTATGAAAGCAAGGACATACGCACACACCCACTGTTTTTTCTCTTCCTATTTCTCTCTTCAACGCTCACACCCACATATACACACACAAAAGTGTGCATTTTGAGAAGAAAATGATTGAGTTTGGTATGAATGCATACGTATATCAATGCATGCTTATATTTGTGTGGATATGTTAGATAACGCTTAATGAGGTAAACAAATAAAATATTGGCCTGTGCACACATAGAAATTAATTCCTTCACGTGGTCACGCACACATATATAGGCATAGATGCGTGAGAAACATACAAAGAATATATATGAAGATATAGGAAGAATACGCATACATTTTGTTTTAGGTAAGCTTAAAAAGAGAAACACATTAACTATACAAATACAGCTACAAATTCACACACATATGAATTTATAAATACAACCCTCATGGGAAATATCTTAATGTTAGTATCTACTGTTGTAAATTAATAAGCTTAAAAACATGAGAAATGAAATAACAATTTTTGGAAAATTAAACTTTAATTGAATTCCTTTTTTTATTTCATCAGCTTATATTACGTAATCAGCATCAACAGATGCCTTATACTTCCTAAAAGCACATATATATTATTTTATAATGCTAGGGAATATTATTGCTTCAGGCATCCATATCTGACACATTTGTTAAAATAGTCTTTTTATTTTTAATAAATAATTTAATTTAATACACAAGTGAATATTACAAGAGGAAAAATTAAATTATTTAACAGAAATGAACTTTTACTCATGAAAATATTGGGAAGGCATTCACACACTCTCTCTCACACACACGCAAACACACACAGACACATACATATATATATATATATATATATATATATATATATATATATATATATATATATATATATATATATATATTCTCATATACACAGCTCCCCATATATACTCATAGATATGTATTTATATTTAAATAATATATTTATGCAACTCTTACGAAATATTAGGTTTATCTGGCTACTTTTGTGTGTAATACTATTTATTCGGATCCATTTTCAACCGAAGTGAAAATGAATAAAAATGATACTGATGTTTCTGTGCTTTTGCAGTTGTTTATTTCATGTCTGCAATAAATTGTCGTATCTTCTTAAGTTTACAACAACAATAGAAAAAAAACCCTATCATTCAAGATACGTTTATGTTTATGGAAGCATAAGAAAACTTATTCCGAAACTTCCTAAAGTACTTGACATGGATTTTATTATTTTTTTTATTGTTTTCCCTCAGTTGTATGTTTTCGAAAATAATAATTTTCTTAATCTGTTTTCCCAAATTCCTTTGCAGAAGCCAGCATCCGAGTTACATTTATGCAGTTGGAGTAAACAATCTATCTAAGAGAGAGAGAGAGAGAGAGAGAGAGAGAGAGAGAGAGAGAGAGAGATTCAGTTAAATGATCTTTTATTGCAAATATCACGTGGATAATATGAACTGACAGGTGTATAAATGTGGTACTGATATTCTCCACATTCAGTCAAATGGATTTTGTGAATTTTCAGTCCATTGTTTGAAAATATTAGCTCTAAAAATAACGCCCCCCTATTTCTAAAACTATGGTTCAACAAGCTGTCTGACACCTAAATTTCGCGAATCGTTTAGTTTCATCGTTATAACAAATTAGAAAATGAAATTCATGGATCAAACTCGATAATATATGTATATGTGAACCGTAATAGCGTTCATTTTAAGCTAGCTGTAAGCTGGGATACAAAAGGAAAATAAGAGTTACTCCCCTTGAACGATGAAAGCAAAGATAATGGCTAATATAATATATTAATATATATTTTTAATCTCGTATAATCCGGCAACCCTGAATCTGAGCTCAACAAAAATCGTTCCTTGCGCCAAACCTTTCTAGGGGTTCCGAATGAGCCATGAATAATTGGAATCGAACCAGCGGGAACGGAGGAGTTGCTTGGACACACACACGCACAAACATACATACACACACACACACACACACACACACACACACACACATACACTGTACTTTATATATAAGATTAGCAGACATAATAAAAATGTAATTCATTGGATGAAAGTGATTAATTTCAGAAAGTCTAGTTTTGAAAGAATTAAAGCTCGACCTTCCACCCCAAGATTGCATTAACAGAATATTTTTGCTAAGCTGGATGTGGCATTGTTAAAATAAATCTATAAAAACTTGTAATATGAAGAAATTGACAATAGACATTTTTAAAATAACGAAATCTTGATAGAAACATGTTTCCTATAAAAAGTAACCTCAAAATGAAGTAACCTGTAAAAGTAGATTTTCTTCGAAGTGTTGATCTATATCCTATTTATATACCTATATATCGTATCCCTTCAGGACGTGGACAATCGTAGTTCTCTACAGTCCTTTGTAGCTCTTAGCTACAAAACATAAAAAACTGTATGTTCCTTCCTGTTCTGTCATCCATTTACACAAGATCGTTAGGTAAGTTACTTGTTTTTTTCTCTCTATATCTCTTACATTCACTATGTCAAATATTACAAGCCTTCATTCCTTATTATGTGTGCTACTAATTTCAACTGTCTCGTTCTTATACTAAGCATAAGCATCCTTTTTGTTTCAGTTTTTCTTAAAACTTCCTCGTTATTCACTGTCTTTGTTTTTCCCGGCATCCTTCTGTAGAACCACATCATTGTTGCCTCAAGTCTTATATTCATCTGAGTGGAAAATTTCCAGCATTCACTGCTATCTATGATGACTGATATTATGCAGCAGTTGAGCACTCCTTTCTTTGTTTATAATGAAATTTTCCTGTTTTCTATTAAAACATTTACACGTTATTTAAATTTTCGTAATTATTTGATTATGACATCCCCAATTCTTTGCTCGCATCTTGGGCTTTTCCTCTTACTGACAGTCATACTTTCTGTATTCTTACAATTGATGATCATTCCTTTCTTCTCGCTTTCATTCACCCCCTTTTCTAAAAGTTCCCGTTGTTTTCTTCTGTGTCTCCTATCAATACTACGTCATCTGTATAGCATATGTTGTTAAGATTGTGTCCATCAATAATAAATCCTTGTAGGACTTCTAGTTTTCTAAGGATCGCCTTGCTGTAAAGTTTGAATATGTCTGGTGAGACGACACACTTTTGTCTTATGTCCCTTTATATTTTTGTGTACCCAATTCATTTTTATTTGTATACTGTACCTACAATGCACAAAAATATGGAAGGAGCTGTAATATTAAATTCTGAGTTATTGTCGAGAGGAACGGGGACAAAGCAGCAGATGGAATTGTAATAGTGATGGTAGTATTCTTAGAAGATTTCAGCATTGACAAGAAATAATGAAATATACGACAGTGGCGACATGTCGGAAGACCTTATAGGTATCTCCACTAATACGTAAGGTTTAAAATTATTTTTTTTTAAATGACAAAATCTTTCTTGAAGCTTTCATTTTAGCTTTAATTGAAAGCTAAAGGATTTAAAATTTACTATTTCCAATAAGCAAAATACTCTGTGGTGTATTTCAAACAGAAATTATATTGTTCGGAATCGATTTTTTTTCATTAAAATCTGTCAAAAGCGCCATTTTTGACTTCTTTGTAAACAAAAGTTAATTCTCGGTTTTAAAAATCTTACAAAAATAAAATACATATTTCTGAAACATTATTTGAGGAAAATTAACAAATTTAAAGTTAAATTAATCTAATTTGAAATAAATATTACTTATAAAATGTTGTATACCAACATTTCTTAACCATGGGGTCTTGTCTTTCTGACGTGTTTATCTATTTATTTACATTCGATTGACAGCCGTACATATTCATAGTTATGGAGTATGGAGCAGCAGATGATAAAATCTTTTTCGTCGTAAGGGTGACAAACCTTAAAACACGTGACCTTTTAATGACAGATTTATCGATTTGTAAACTCATACCTCAGAAATTTTGTACGTAATCACACATAAAAACAAATCGAAATTCTTTTAAAAATATTCGGAGTTGTCAGATTGTAATAAGCTTTACAATTTATGATTGTAAATATAATTTTACTTAATAACAATATTTCCTAAGAATTATTTAATTGAAAATGAAATTTAAAAGATTTAAAAACTTTATATATTATTCAATTTAAAATTGTAAAAAAAATGAAAACAAATCTTGTAAAATTTAATTTTTGTCGAAAATGTTTTTCTTCAGACACTAATATATATTATTCATAAAAACAATTAAAAGCTTCTATAATTAAATTAATGTCTTAGTTTTATTGCATTTTTTAATTATTTAATTTTTTAATTTTAATTTAACAGATTTTCAGTAAGACTGGGTTAGATATTGCAAAAAATGTCCTGTCATTTACATTCTTCAAAGAATTCTGCTTTTAACTAAAAAAGTCACTAAAATTATTTTGATGAATTTCCCAAGTTTTCATAAAAGGGACTGAAACACATGTAAAAAAATTACCAAGATTTTCTAATAAAAAATTCAAAAATATTTTAATTCATTTTAGAATAAGTCCTGAAAAGTTCATTAAAATCTGGCAATTATTTGAGTTTTGCAAGAATTTGAGTTTTGTCACCGCAAAAAAGAGGCGAAAATTTGCTATGCTAAAAGTTAGTATAACCGCTACCGAAAGAAAAACAAATTTTTAATCAAAATTTAGAATGTTCTAAAAGGAGTTACAAACATAATTAATTAATCAAAAAATAATTGATCCTTTTTTCTTAATAATAACATAAATATTTTAACGATAAATCTGTTTTCATTACGTTTGAAACATGTTTTCATTACGGTATGCTGACTTTTTAGTGTTTTCGTAGAGTTAACTACCTCAGTAGATACATTTTTGTAGCGCTGCCGAAGTAGCCAGGTTCAAATGAATGCGAACTCCATCGTGCAATCAGCATAAACTTTATCATCCGAATTCATCCGTATCAAAATTAAGCCGGAAATAGCAAAAGAACAGTGTGATATCGATAAAGACCCTCGAATAAGAAATACTAGCAGAATGTTAGCACAAAGAGCAATACAAAGTGACGCATACCCATTTTTTATAGACTATGGAAAAGCATTTGATAAGGTATGATCCAAAGACCTATTTAAACTGCTATGAAAACTTAACTTATTTTTATTTTTTTATAACTCAGAACTTATACTGGGAATAAACTGCCTGCACACTGGTAAAAAATTCTATAACTAAGAAAAATACAGAGCAAATAGTCATAACCCCTAAATCAATAACAATAAAAATTTTAACCTGAAAAAAGAGTCAATTATGGAGCGAATAATTCTATTGCAAATAAATAATTAACATAAAATGAAAAAAAAATGACAGCAAAAAATTTACCCTGCAAATCCAGATAATTGTTTTGGTTGATTTATTTTATTGAATTAACTGGAATAGCTTTTAGTTGATAAAGATGAATGCCAGCATCAGTAAGTCTAAACATAATTCAGATAACTGCGATATGTACAGGAGAAAATGACGAGCAGGAAAGAAATCAAAGCAAATAAATGATGTAAGGAAAGAAATGTTTGCATTTGAGCCTTCATCTACATTTATGATTATTTTATTTTCCTCTTTTCTTTATAGCTTGTCAGGCGGGTTTTGTATTCATGATGACGTGTAATCAAATCCATTCGTTCTACTATAAAATGTAGTAGAACTATTGATAGCAAAAGTAGCCATATTTACCAAACCATTCTTCTAATAACTATTAATTAATGATTTTTATATCTGGAATTCATATCACTAAACTAATTTATATTGTAAATAATGTAAATAATTTATATTGATTGAAAAGTTTTAATATGAAATCAAATTTGATCGAGATAAATCGAGATAAAAATGTAAAAACCAACTAGTAATACAGCTTGTTTTTTTATAATTAAAATGTTTTTTTTTCACTAATGTTTTGATTTAAATGTTGTTTATGAAACCGTAAAGGCTCTGATTGTCTGTATTGTTCCGTCCTTTTCTACCTTAAGTACACTTCATTGAGTAGCAGGCAGATTTTAGTGCAGCGTATTAGATGTGCGAAAAGTTTACTTACACCAACCATAACTTATTAAATATTTCATTACTGTGTTTGTTTAGTTAATGCGCAAAAAATCATATAAAATGTTCGATAAGATGTTTGCATTTTATAAACGATCAATCATATACTGTTTCAATAACAAGCATTATTTTGAATTCTTTACTAGCATTTATTTTATTTTAATGTCAATTGCTTTTTTGATAAGAACAAGCTCGTATTTTTTCTGGGTGTCTACTTTTCCGTGATATCTGACTTACTTAGCATCTGAAGGTCAATCAATTGATGTCACTCAACTCTAGCCATATAATTTTATTTTTTTCCGACCGGCGATCGCGAGGACAGGTTCGTGAATTCGAGGCTTGTTCTTTATTCAACGTTGATGACAATCTGGAAAATTGCGATAAAAAATAATCGACTGATGATCTGGGAGTTGCAATGAACATCATCTGAAATTAAGATGAAAGAAATGAGTAAGAAATTAATAATGATTAAAAATGCTTCATTTAAAAAATTTAAATGCGCATTTGCGAGTGGTTAACTTTTCAACTCTGAAAGTGGAAGATATAAGAAACTACCGATATTATTTTATTTGCTTGCACTAAGTGAATTCTCTTACTTTGCGTCTATAGCATTCACTGACGAGGAAAGTCTTCAGATTTAGTTTCCAGAGTTTAAGTTAAGTATGCAATACATAATGTATAATTCAACGGACATATATAAATAATACATTAACAGACAAGGGCCGCTGTTAAAAATGCATAATTACTTTTTTTTTATTGAACTTTTATCTTAAATTAGTGCTTACATTAAGAAGGAAAGCTAGGTTATATTATTTTTTTTTAATTTGAAAGGTTAAGTTAATATATTCTAATATACAGTTGTCTCTATGCAATGTGGCATTAAACTGAGAAAAAGTCACAAGAAACACAAAAAATGGAATTAATGATGAAAAGACTGGCATTTTAATTTTACAGACAGTTACGACTCTCTAGGTTCATATAGGAGGGTAGATCCACAATTTCATATCTTGAAATTGTTATTAATTGGATTTTAAAAAAAAAATCATTTCACTCCAAGCAATGTAACAAAAGCATTAACACATAGGGGTTACTGAAAGTGAAAGAATAGATGAAAAACATTATTAAGGAGCGGGAAGAATAAAAGAACAGAAATTAAGAACAGAAGTTAAGAGGACATTGCATTAAAATTTTTGAAGATCAAATTTGACTGGAAAACAAGAATCCAGAAGAGAGTTCAAAGGTGCGAAAAAACTGTCTGTAAAGAACTTACGGTTACATCTAGCCATTTCAACTTTAAAATGGGATCTTGCCGCCAATCTATAAAATTCACAGCATCTAGCTACCATAGAGGAGAGTTCATCAGAACATTTACAATGAAAATATTCATAGAAAAGACACAGAAAAGCTATGGAAAACTGACGGAAGCTGAGATGTCAAGTCAGGACCAATGATATTGGAAATTCTTCTTTGGGTGTTATCAAGGATCTCTACATATACGGTTTCGTGTATGAGCACTAAATCATATATAATAGCAATATTCAAAGCATGAACGAATGGTAAACTTGCAAATATGTAAGATAGATTCAGGTGAAAAAATGTCTAGCACGATACAGAATCAACATTACTAGAAGCAGACCTAACAGTCGATATAATATTTCCACTTCACGTTAGCAAAAAACGTTAGCCCGAAAAAGCATATGGTGTCACTCTCCTGGAGTTTAGCATTAACCATACTGATGAGAAGCAGACGATTAATAGAGAACAATTTCGTTTTGGAGACGTTAAAATTAACAAGCCGTTTCTTTCCCCAGTTAACAACAGAATGTGGATGCCAATTTGACCTTATCAAAGCAACCAGACTTACTATTGAGACAGGAGTAAGTAGTTGTGCAATCAGCAGAGATAATAAATTGAGAACTGATGCCATCAGGAAAAGGTCGTTGATGAAAATTATGAACAGAGTATGTCCAAGGATAGAACCATAGGAGGCGCCTATATTAATGCAAAAAGAAGAGTCGCCGTTTGAGACAACTTTCATTTCACGATTTTATAAGAAGAAACTGAATCAGTTCAAAATTCGTTCATAATCTTTCAATTTGTGAAGAAGACCAGTATGCCAAACCTATGGAATGACTTCGAGAAATCTAAAGCAAAAGCTCGAGTTTCACCATTCTCATCTAAAACTTGATAGATTCTTTCAGCAATAATCATTAATACATCGGCACTTGACCTAGAGAAGCAAAAGTGATATTACTTATCTGAAAGAAGAGCCCGCGAGGTGAGATTATTAACCAACCCAGAATTGATTAGTAGAAGGCTAATAGGCCTATAGTTAGAAGCTTCAGACTTACACTATAGAAGAGGATTTCCAACAAGCATCAAGACACTTATTGTACAGTTTAGAGAAAACAGGAGACAGTTCAGGAACACATTTCTTAAGGACAATCACAGAGATACCATCAAGTCCACATGCTTTGAGGGGATCCAGTTTCGAGATAGCAGAAATCATGGATAGAGTTAATATCACTCAGAACTGAGTCCCTATTGAGTGAGATATAACTCTCTTTTTCACTTAGAACTAAGTGAAAATTCAGGCAAAGATACTCCAGATGAGCCAAGAGTAGAATTTTAAGAGAATGAGCCTGACATTCTGCTTTATCAGTAGATATTAATATCTCAACTTGAGTGAAGAGAGGAGGGATAGAAGGTTTACTCTTATTTGGCACTATTACAGAGCTGCCAGTAGTCACGAGAGCCAAAGTTGACTGAGGCTATACAGTGTCTCATTCTATCAGCAAAGAAAAACAACCACTTTGAGGACACGTTTACGATTATGACGAGCAGACACAAATAGGTGTCTGTTGAGATCGGAACTATCACGATGGAACACCCAGAAGAAGTGATTGCTGTTGCAGTTGAACAGGCCCCGGTGTGAATCAAGGAGAAGATTTTAGTTTCACCTGGAACAAAAGAATCAATGCCGGAAGAAAAAACCTTTGTGACACAATTCTAAATTTGTGATTAATATTCACCACTAAATTAAGTGTCCTCACAAGGAAAGATATTTTACTGTATAAAATAAATTAAGCCATGGGCTTATTGACATACCGACATAACCTTGCTTCCATGGTAGGGAATATCATTCATGTTTGCATCCAAAATCACATCTCTGTTGGCTGTCATAAATTCTTCATAAATTGAAGAAATATTTATTTTTAATTTTACATTTTGCTATAGTTGAGATAGAAAATGCTAGCAAGGAAGTCGATCGGATTGAGATGATAACAAGGGACAAAATTAATTGCAAGAATGTTTTTAGGGTTATTTAAATGTGTGGATGGATTGATATCTCCAGTGTTTGTTCACATGGTCCAATTTGATTCGGGAAGAGAATTTGTTCGAGAATGGATCTTTTTGGGGAAAAGAATTAGTCGTCAGATAGTGTCAGATAAGAACGTGACCTCATGCGTAATGTTTATTGAAAACAAGGCTACGCAATAACTGTTACGCTAGACTATTTCAAACTTCCAGATTTCCAAAGAATACCAGTATGTAGACAAATGAATTCTATCTACGACACAGGCACCACATCGATTCTTGATAATGACTGCGATGGTCGAAAGTACTTGAACAAAATAACAAAATATGAACTTCGGACAGTTTATACACAAATTTGATCACAATACTCAATACCTTATTCGAAAATTGGAAAAATATAATAAAAAATTAAACAGACAGACCTTTCAGTTCTGTTTAATCAAACTTTTTGGGGTGAATACTTGCTGCCTCAATGTACCTTATTCACACACGCGCACGCACAGGCACACACATGTATAGATGTATTTAGAAAAATAGTATGACAAATTAAAAAAAAGAAGCTTTTTTCTAATTTGTCGTACTATTTTTCTAAATACTGTTTGTTGATATATAAAATTGTACAAAATTATATATTGTATATATGTATAAATGTAGATAGATACAAAGATACATATAGAAAGTGTGTGTGTGTGTGTGTGTGTGTGTGTGTGAGAGAGAGAGAGAGAGAGAGAGAGAGGGGAAGTGTAACTAGGGAGTACAGAAAGAGTTTTTAGTCAAACCAAAAAGCTCTTCTTCCCAATCCGATTAGACTTTGAAAGCCAACCGATTTAAATTTACTTCACTGTCGCAGAATAATAATGATTGATCAAAGACGAAAGAAATGAAAAATAAAGAATAATGAAAACGCTTCATCTGAGAAATTCGAAAGCATTTGTAACTTTACATTGGGGGCTGATTATCTATCTATCTATCTATCTATCTATCTATCTATCTATCTATCTATCTATCTATCTATCTCTTGATGTAAACATACCTACATACTTTTCATATAGAAATACGGTTTGAAAAATCTTCCACGTCCCCAATATATGACCTAATTAATATTCATAATTTTGATTGTATATAATAGAAATTCTTTCAGTATTTATGCTGCAAAAGCTTTGTCAAATTATAAGTTAAAACGAATATTATACGTAATGCTAACCATATCCTTATCAAATCAGCTTACTTGCGTGACCAACCACCCGGAATTTTAACCTCCTATTTAAACCACTCACCTCTACTTGTCTGTCGTCTTGCTTACTTTAGAACTACCGCATTTATATTGATTAAAGCGCACCATTAATAATAATAATAATAATAATAATAATAATAATAATAATAATAATAATAATAATAATAACGATGATGATAATGATGATGGAATAGAAATTATGCTAATTTATAGAGATGAAAATACCTTTGATGCTGAAATTATAACAATCAAAATGTAATGCTTGAAATATCATTAACTATGAAAGCAACAGAATATGCTTCTGCTAATACTACTGCTACTGATAATGAAGAGGAGGAAGAGGACAAACATGAATAATGATGATCATGACAATGATGTACGCTGAGAGTTTTTACAATTGACACATGCTACTTCAAGAATTTTCTTTCTTTCTTTTAGTTCATCAATTCAGGGTTTTATATTTTTTCTCATGTGTGCTGGTATATCATAATTTCTATATTTCTTCATACAGCTCTTTGACTATGTAGTGAACATAAGAATATGCTAACAAACACAGAATATTTGTAGGTATTATTAAAACTAATAAATTATCCGGACGTTTTTACGATATTTTGGCATGTAAGTATTTTGAAGTGGTTTAAGCTTGGAATGTCTCAACTGTCAGGTTTGTTTATATCGTTTTCATACAGAATTCGAACACTAGGATTTATAGACGCTTTGTTACTTGATCGATGTCAAACCTGTCACGAAATACAAAGCAGATTTTAATTTAGGGAAGAGTAAATAAAATTCTTGTTCTGAGTTTTCATTTTTTTTCTTCTTAGTTCAAAACTTTGCACAGTTACTCACTTGAAGATGCAAATAAACAGAAAGAAAGATTGGTACAATTTATCGATTTCAGATTTTCTGGACACAATGCTTACCTGTTTTCATGCTTTGAACTGGTAATTTACTTCAAAAGACTCTTTGTGTATGGAACATGATTTTTGAAAAATGCTAATAGGTAAACTTTTGTGATATTTGGTATTAACTTTGCGCAACGGACATACCAATACTTGTACATCAGAAGTTATATTGATGTTACAAATATGCTTCTCACACCAAATGCCAGTGGATACTTTCTCTTAAACTTGTTCTGATATGTATTTTTATTAATAAATTTTGACAGTAATCAAACGATTGGATTCAGGCAAAAAAACAAAACAAAAAAAAAACTGTAGCAATGCCTGTGAATGATTGATGCATACATTTAAATGTATGTAATTATATCTTTCTAAATCGAAAATACAGTTTGTAAAATTTTCACCTTCAAAATGTCCCGGATGCTTCATAGTCAGTTGTACTATTATCAATGTTTATAATACTACTTCATATCCAATCATGCTCATAGATTCATATGCGTAATGGAATTTTAAATGTATTTAAATTCTATCATATTTATTGTCCTATTAGGAGAAAGTGTATGTTTGCTTCTTTGATGCATCAAAGCATTGAATATTTCTCACCTATTCTGCTAATCCGACACGCACACAGACGCACACACACACACACACACACACACACACACACACACACACACACACACACCACACACTGTAGATATTAAAATCAACACTACCTGGTGACTATCAGTTTTACACCTCAGGTGATGTACGAACAATGTAGTGTCAATTTCTATGCCCACATCTTCTATATCTACAAACGCTCTATGTCTGATATTGAGCATATTTCTGTTGGAAATAAGCTAAAAATATAATAAATTTAACTTGTCTGTCACCTGTTTAAAAGAAAGGACGTTGTCCAAATATCTATTTCAAATACGAAGTAACGACTGCCAGAAGAAACGTTAGAAGTTAATAAAAAATGTCGGATTAAAAATAAATCCATTAATTCTTGACACGCACGCACGCACACGCACGCACGCACGCACGCACACACACACACACACACACATTGATGCATTAAATAATATAGACAAGTTTTGTCTATTTATTTTATGTAAATTCTTTTCATATCGTCTGATAAGTTTAATTATCATTAAGAGAAGAAAGAAAATCACAATATTGATACATATTTTTTAATCCTATCTAAGCTTTCGGCTTACATAAGCCATTATCAAAGATGACAATTACATTACAATATTATATTAAACAATACACGGACAAAACAATAATGATAGTCTGTTTTTGTTTACATGAAAGATTTCCAAGCAACGACAAACTTGTGCATATGAGACGCTGGAAACGAAAATCGCACCGCAGCTCATGACGTCACACATTACCACGCGAGGGTGAAAACGAGAAGTATTAAGTATGGGAAGCCATTGGTATAAATTCTGTTATCAATTATAGACAATATTTGTAGACATTTCATAGTTTATTTTGTTCAGGTTAGGTTTCAACTGTTTTATGTATATAGCTTCAAGAATTTTTAGTTTTTGTTTATTGTTTTCATGTTTAAGTATAGTTGTGTTTTCAACAAGGATTTTCCGGAATCGTGTAGGCGGGTTATCATTCAAATGTAGTGTCAAGCGTCGTGAAAGTGAGTATAACCAACATAAATATTATTTAATCCGTTGGAGACACAATCTCCCAAAGGGCAGTTGAATTTGTAAACTAAAATTTGCAAATCGCTAACCGGGGGAAAAGAATCATTGCGAATAATTGAGTTGGATATACTAGATTTCGTGTAGTATATGATTAACTTAATTTTTTTGCTAGGATCTGTTGCAGATATATTAGTATTTACTAATTTTTTTAGTATGTTTTCATCTTGTTTATAATTTGTATGCATTTGATTACGATATAGGAGATTAATATATTTGAGATCAGTAGAAGCAGTATTATGTACAATTTGCTTATTATTGAGATTTCTAAGAAAGCATCTTATTTGTTCATCAACTATATAGTTTGGAAAGCTATTATTAATAAGTGTCCGTTTTATATTCTTTAGTTCACTGTAAAAAAATCTGTTTTGTGGATGAATTAGTTTCTGCACGATGTATCAGATTTTTTATAATAGCTATTTTGTAGTAATATGGGCATTCGCTCTTGTAGTTAAGTGTACATGAATTTATGCTTGTAGGCTTTTTTTTGTATGGCGAAATAGTAAATTTGTTATTATTTGTGTTTATCAATATGTCAAGGAAGGGGATTTTATTATTAGTATTGAGTTCATATGTGAATTTAAGGACAGAATTATTTTGGAAATGTTTTTGAAGTCAAGCATAGAACAGTCTTTCATCATTCGATGTTGAACTCTCTGTCTACACTGCTTATTCACACCTCACTCACCCATATACCAATCTAATACGAAGTAAAAAGGAAATCATCACCGTCATGAAATATATAGCATTAATTCGAATTTGCAGCACAAATCGTTGTCTAAGCACCGTTTAATAACAAATACCATATGAACTTTTCACTTTATCGTTTCTCATATTTTAATTTCATTTCATTGCTACAATCTAATCGTCATTAGTTCTTTTCTTATATCGTACGACCCCACGAGACAGATGTTTATTTCAATTTCATTCAATCAATGAGCGTATGTACGTTTGCACATTTTAATTCAATGACGAATCTAAAAATATTTCTACAAAAAAAAAACAAGAAAACAAAAACCGATAAAAAAATAATTTTATTTATTACCGATTAAATTCCGTTAAGTTCAATAAAATTTTAGATTAGCTTAATTTTTTAGGTTTTAATAAATTAATGGAATTTTCGCTGAGAAATTAGTCGTACCATTTTTCCTCTCATTCTAATGTGCCATTTTTATTTGAAATTGTATGTGTGTGTGTGTATGTATGCTTGTGTGTACATTATATGGCACAAACACATGCAAATAACTCAATACAGACATGCTCATATTCATTACATACGAAAAGTTATATGCAGTGTGTTGCTCTTTTTAGGTTACAATATTTGAGAGAGAGGTACAGATTAGACATATCCCAAAACTAATTAATAGCAAACAATGAGTGATGACCTGGGGAATAAATACAAACTGCTTCTTGCAAAACGAGTCAGGATAGTAAACAGCCACAACAAAGAGAAAAACTAGAAATGAAAGTAAGCAAAACGCTTATATTTTCCTGAAGCTAGAAGAATCACGATTCCGTTTACTATTTGCTGATTGCTGATTGCTGCTGATGATGATAATGATAAAAGAGAGATTTTACTTTATTTTTGAGTTGAGTGTAGAGTTCGACTTCTTCTTCGGCAGTTGACTTAGATGAACCGTAAAATATATTTATAATTTGTGACTTTAGGGGAAAAAGTTAAGAGCAACAAAAAAAAAACAAAAAAACAAAAAACATTCTAAGGTAGGCAGCAAAAAGAAGTTATAGGTAAGAAAACACTCAAGGAAAATTAAAGGTAATAATTGGAGTACTCTATAGTAGTAAAAATATGAATACATGAATTAAATTATGAAATATGAATAAAATGATACTATTACTCATACATTGATGTCTGATGTCGCTAGCTGACGATTATTATTAGTCATGGGCTGGCTAATCAAACTGTAGCGTAGTTTTGAGAAGATGGAAAGGATGGAAACATGAAGGGGAGACAACTATGTGAAAGTGTGCCAAAGATACCGTTGCATTCGATATTGAATAGTTAATTTGTTTTGACAAATCTAATTATTCCAGATTAAAGTCTGTCATAACGTATTATATCATATTATGTTCTGCAGTTGCAAAACCATCTCTATTTTTCGATCATGGGGTTACTATGGATGATTGCTTTGTTGAATTTAATGATTTTTGTGGCTGACAAAGAATGTCTTGTTAATTTATACGTGCTGATGTATTCTGGCGTTCATTTTGAAGAAAACGGAAACCCTTTGGCATTGTTTATTGTTAGCAGCATGTTAAACGGCAAAAATAAAATATAGCTCATTTAAGTTTTTGAGTGTCATTTTGTGGTTGCTTACAGAGTAGACAGATGAGAATTCGGCTTTAGACAAATCAACAGAAATGTAGAGCGACTAAGTTCTTCAAATTCGTTAAAAATGAACATTTGTTAGTTTGCGCTAAGCCGTGAAGCTGAAAAGACTTGTACAATTTCATCCCAGGTTCTGTTAAATACTTTATTGCTCCACAATTACTCCGTTTTGAAGCTTAGTTCGCTTGTTGAATAAATTAAATTCAATTATCAGCGGGCGTCGTATATGTGAATGTGGAATTATATAATTTTCTGTAATATATACATATATTTATTTATTACATCAAACATTATTGCTAAGGGATACCCGCATTTGAGTAGACGCTCCGTTTTTAAGCAGTGTTATAGTTCGTCTACTGGCCTCGAGAAAACTTAAAAATTAGAAATACTTTATTTGCCTCATAGCACATTCACTCGTTCAAAACACACCAGATCAGATGTCCTTATAGAGTAGGACGCAAGTTCGAATGCTGCTGGAGAGTAGACATTCTTTAATAAATTTTCTCGAATGTGCAGGCCGGTAGACGAAATAAAATAGTTTAAAAAGAAACGGAACGTCTACTCGAATACCACTAAAAATAACGTTTGAAGTAATAAAAATATTTCGGATTAATATATATATATATATATATATATATATATATATATATATATATATAATAGTAAGACATGACGGAAGATCGTATTTTAAATGAAACGAAAGTGCATTATTTTCAGAAACTTGTACCTTCAGTTTATGTTCAATATCATACAATATATTTCATCCCTGACAAAATTATTATTAATATAGCGTGGAATAATTTAAAGGAAAAAAACAATAAGGATAAAAGTGATAAAATTTGAATAACATAGGTTGAGGCTAAAATTTAGATACATCGGACGTTACAATTTAAATTTAAATTTTTAAATTTAAATGTTGATCGTCTTCGTATCTTTAATGCTTCGATGTAAATTGTAGCCGGCGTTTACTGTATTATGTTCTTTTTATATGCAATATTGTTTGCATCAATAAGTCTGTTATTTTATCTGCAGTCACTCTTTCTAGTCGAAAGAGACCGCAATTCACTTTTCCACCATTTTTTAATTTTTTTCACCAATGAAGAATATATCCATGGAATAACATAGCAAAAACAAATAGTAACTTAAATTTTCAAACCAGGATATTCAGTTAATGAAATAAGCACTTATAGAATACGTTATAATGTAACATTTAAATTTGCCCGCTTTCTCATTAAGAAACCTGAAAGTTTTTACATTTAAAGAATGCTATTTTTTCCTAATGGATATCCTACTATGCTTCATTGAATGATAATTATATCAGTAGGTAGGGTTGAATGTGTTTGGACGTGCCGTTCTTGTGTTTTGTTTTTGTACATAATGGGTATTTTCATAAAGAGGAATTTTATGCGAAGAGTGATGTTTGTTATGCAATAACAAGGGGACACGAAGAGATGTCCTTCCTGCAATATGCTTCAAGTCTTTTTTCTTTTAAATTCTGGCTTCAAATATTTTGAACAATCAGTATTCTAAACTGCTCTCCACAACACAAATGGAAATACGCCATACATCATGGTGAGTTAAAACCCATATCTATTTTCTATTCGAAGATTAAATAAAAATAACATATCCGAAATATATTATATACTAATTCTACCAAAGACGCAACCGTTAGCATATCTCTCTCTCTCTTTCTCTCTCTCTCTCTCTCTCTCTCTCTCTCTATATATATATATATATATATATATATATATATATATTCGTTTTACGTATTTATTTTATTCAGCTATTGTTGCTTGATCACTCCGACTAATTTAACATTAATACTTGTTCTAACCTAACTGATAACTTGTTTGTGTAATTGGAAATCGTCCCCCCCTACCTCTGGAAAAAAGGGAAAAATGTCCCTTCACCATGCGTTAACATGTCTTCAGTATTCTTTGGCCCTGTGGCTATGTCTTTTGCTCGATAAAAAAAAAAAAAATTTGACCTCTCGCGGAATCGTTTTGCCGTTCGTTCTCCTCGTGGTTTAAATATTTTATTAATGCAAATCCTCCCAAGCCCACTGCTGGTGAAGGGTAGGAATGGTTACTGACCGCCCCCCCCCCCAGCACTGCGTTATCTGTAACTTGACGCTTGGGTCTGAGACATGGCTAGCCGTACAATCAGTGGTCCCACCGAATTGACACGAAGAATAACTTTCCGCCATGTGTGAGTATAAATTCATTCTACCAAAGACGCATCCGTTAGCATATCTCTCTCTCTCTCTTTCTCTCTCTCTCTATATATATATATATATATATATATATATATATATTCGTTTTACGTATTTATTTTATTCAGCTATTGTTACTTGATCACTCCGACTAATTTAACATTAATACTTGTTCTAACCTAACTGATAACTTGTTTGTGTAGTTGGAAATCGTCCCCCCTACCTCTGAAAAAAAGGGGAAAAATCCCTTTCCTTAGAATAGAACATTGGGACTTATACTAAGTTAAAACTTAGTGTTGTATAAGTATAAAATACTAAAAATATTCCATCCTATCACCCTTAACGCGCGTATAGTGCCAGAATTGGCACTGCCAACTACTTCCCGGCCCTTATCTGTTTGTCTTTTGTTACTGTTATATGTGTTATATGTAATAGGAGTAGGTAGAGCCTCCTACCTCCCGGTCAACACTTGTTTCCTGTCTAAGAAGGGGTTCCTGGCACTTTCTCTCTCTCTCCCTCTCTCTCTCTCTCTCTGGCCTATGTACTAGTACTGATGTGTTTCTCCCGTGATGTGCGCAGTCTGTGGCATTGCCGCTTCATTTTGAGGGTACACGGTTGACAGTTCACTGGTTGCTATTTCCGACTGGTAGTTAGGAGCCCTAACTCTTGCGTAGCGTCTTGAGCGGCCGCTCTAATCAACAGTTGTATAATACCGGGGTGTTTGCAGTGCCATGACGCGCATGGATCGGTGTCCCTGCAGTCACCTCCGGTGGGCAACCCTGAGGCCACACTATGATGCAGGCTGTGCCAACTCCTCTCTGCTCACGTTGCGGTCGATAACCATCTGCTTCTTCTATACTTCAGGCCTTCTCATCTTCCAACAATCACTCAACATGAAGACTCGAATGAATCAAAAGTAAAACCTAAACCAGCCCCGCAAAAATCACCTAAACCCCTCAACATTTCGTTCGCCAACATCCGTGGCATTAGAACAAACTTCTGCAGTTTGGAATCTTTCCTCACTGCAAACTGCCCGGATATACTGGCTCTGTGTGAGACAAACCTTGTCTCGTCTATTCCCTCCTCTGATCTCTCGATCCCTGGCTACCTTCCTCTCCTCAGGAAAGACTCTCTAACCCACATGCACGGCCTTGGTGTCTATGTCAAGGACCATCTCCCCTGGCCAGAGAGCTGTCTCTCGAATCGCCAGACCTGTCGTACATGTGTCTCCGACTATCTCTCCTCAATGCCGTAAGCTATCTCTTCTTTCTCTATCGCTCTCCATCCTCTCAAGACTGTGGGATACTTGATAGCATATCTGACATCATAGACAAGGCCCTCTCTCTCCACCCGTTTGCTCATATATTCGTGTTTGGTGACTTTAATGCCCATCACACCAAGTGGCTCGAGAATGTTACTACTGACCGGGCTGGCATTCAAACATTTAACTTCTCAATTTCTCAATCCCTCACGCAGATAGTCGACTTCCCCACGCGTTTTGCCCTCGACCTGGCAGGTAAGGCCTCTCTTCTCGACCTGTGTTTTACCTCCATCCCCGAATCTTGTAGCGCCACACAGCTCTGCCCGGTTGGCAACTCCGATCACGCTGTGGTATCTGTCAACGTTTCCTTCAACTCCACGCCCTGCAAAGAACCTCCCATCACAAGAACCTCGTTCTACTATCAACGAGCGGATTGGGACTCGTTCCGTGACTTCCTCCGCGATGTCCCCTGGGATGTTGTCTTTACACTCCCTGTCCAAGAATGTGCTTCTGAGGTCTCATCCTGGGTTAAAGCTGGAATCGACGCTTTCATCCCCTCAAGGAAATTTAAGGTCAAGTCGCACTCCTCCCCTTGGTTCTCCGCTGCTTGCTCATCTGCCATCGCCCATAGGAATCACTTCTTTCACCGATTCCGTAGCGACATGTCGGACTGCAATAGACGTCTCTTTGCCTCTGCCCGTAACGAGTGTAAGCGTGTCCTCAACGAAGCTAAGTCAATATTTGCTGCTCGAATGAAGGAACGTATTGCATCTCACAAATTTGGCTCCAAAGATTATTGGCGAGTCTGCAAGAGTGTCCTGAATAATCGAAAACCCTCCATACCTCCTTTATTCAACCAGTTCGAGGTCTTGACCTTCTCTACCGACAAGGCTGAATGCTTTGCTCGGAAATTCTCATTTAATTCAACGCTCGACTCCACCGGTGTACACATACCAGACTTCCCTCTTAGAACTGAGGCCTTACTGAGCGGCTTACACATAACCACGTCATTGGTACTGGGCATTATCTCCACCTTAGACTCCCACAAGGCTAGTGGTGGAGATGGCATACCAGCCATTGTCCTGAAGAAATGCGCGCCTGAGCTAGCACCCGCCCTCTCTAAACTGTATAATTACTGCCTCAAGGAATCATGTTTTCCTGACTGCTGGAAGTCCTCATCCATTGTTCCTGTGTTTAAGAACTCTGGAGACCCCTCTGACCCCACTAATTACCGTCCTATTAGTCTCCTACCCATCTTCGGCAAAGTCTTCGAAGCCCTAATCAATGCCGAAGTGGTTAATCACCTCACATCCCATAATCTGCTCTCAGACAAGCAATATGGTTTCCGCTACGCCCGATCTACAGCTGATGTGCTTACGGCCATCACTGAAACCGTCTACCAAGCCCTTCAAAATAACGGTGAGGCTCGTGCTGTGGCCCTCGACATCTCCAAAGCATTCGATAGGGTTTGGCACGCCGGCCTTCTTCGTAAGCTCCAGGGGTATGGTGTTACTGGTCAACTGTTTGATCTAATACAATCATTCCTGTCCAACCGAGAATTGAAGGTCGTTCTCAACGGATTCTCCTCCAGTTCCTATCCCACTAACGCAGGTGTGCCCCAAGGCTCCATCCTTGGCCCCACTCTTTTCCTTATTTTCATCAATGACCTTCCTGAAGCTATAGATTCCCAAGTTGGCATCTTATGCAGACGACACTACAATTTACTCCTGCCTCAAAAACAAATCTAGTGTCGGCGACAAAACTAACCTTGCCGTGCGTCTTGAAATGGACCTCCAATCGGTTGTTAACTGGGGCAAGAATTGGCTGGTCAACTTTAACGCCACAAAAACTAAATTACTCTCCATTAACCACCATAGAGATCCTTCTCTAACCCCCATTAAAATGTCTGATAGTCAACTTCCTGAGAGCAACTCCCTGCGTCTGCTCGGTCTCACGCTGACTGCTGACCTGAGATGGAACAAATACATTGAGTCAATTGCTTCTTCGACCGCGAGGAAAGTTGGCTCTCTGTGCCGCGCCAGGAAATTTTTCTCCCCTGAATCGATACTTCAAATATACAAAACAACCATTCGCCCTTGCATGGAGTATTGCTGCCATATATGGGCTGGAGCACCTTCTGCTTACCTCGGAGTTCTTGACAAGATCCAGAGACGGATATGTAATCTAATTGGCCCTGATCTAGCGTCTTGTCTGCAGTCACTCTCTCACAGACGCGCCTTCGCCTCTCTCTGTCTTTTCTACAAATACTTCCATGGTAACTGCTCTGATGAGCTGCTCTCTCTGGTTCCCAGACTCCATGAATTCAAGCGCCCTACGAGGCTGGCATCCCGCTCTCACCCTTACACCGTAGAAACCTTCAAATGTAGCCGTCTCTTCTACTCCAATAGCTTCATACCTCGCACCTCTCGCCAGTGGAACACCCTCCCCAATTACTGTTTCCCTGAAAGCTATAATCTCCAACTATTCAAATGTAATGTCAATCGACATCTCCAATTACCTTGATCTACCCACTATCCTTCTCCTCTTCCTTTCTCCTATCACTCTTATCTGCTCTCGCTCCAAATCTTCCGCAACCCCCTGCACCCTAGTGGCTTCACGCCTTGCTTGGGGCACAATGCTTAAAAAAAAAAAAATATATATATATATATATATATTATGAGCTCAATGCTTCGTCCACTGTCTTCATAGCTGAATGATGATCAATTTCAGAAGTGGCCATAGCGTACTAGTTGTTGGTCTGATGTGGACATACTCTGGAATATGCATTAACTTTTAACATGGATTTTTCTCAATTTCTTGTCTGTTTGCATGAAGAAAACAGTCTGATGACTTCACTTAGACCTGAATGTGACGTAGCAGCTTCCTTTCATACAATTAACAAAAATTGTAACATTATGCAGTTCACAGTTGTAAGTAGAATTCCTTATTTCAATATCAAGATTTGATAATTCTGAAGTATGTTTCGTGTAAGCATGTTCACCGTTTTCGCGGGAAAACAGCATAGCGTAAATGAAAAATGCCACAAACTTAACTAAAGTAAAGTTTTATCGTCAAAATGCTTATGTTATTATTAAGATGAAAGATCAAAGTATTTTTTAATTATTTTTTGAAATTTTTTAATCCTTTCTAACACGTTTGAAATTTTGGTTAAATTCTTCTTTTGTTTACGTCATCGCGGCGTCACAGAAAATAACATATTTTTTTTTTGCGATTTTTTTCCGTTGAAAATTTGGAAATTCTTGTAAAAATCAAGTAATTGTCCGATTTTAATGAAATTTTCAAGACTGATATTTATTCGTACAAAAAGTACAAATTGTGGCACGAGGCCAATAAAGGGGAGGCGTAGAGGCTGGTCAACACTAACTATCTTATACCTAGCTAATCAAATTCGCGACCCATTCGTACATTACATTTTACCCATTCACCAAAAGAACTCGTCCATCACCAAACAATCCTTCAACCACCATAATACCACGTGCTCTCAAGGGAGACCTACCAAAATCGCGCCCCATGCCATAAAAATTTTAATGATGATATATATATACAATTCTAATAATGATAAAATGAGTGGGGAGGGAAATGAACCCAATAATAAACTTAAAATAAACACAAATACAAACTAAACATAAGTGATGCTAGTAGGGACCGTCCAACCCATAAAACAGAGAGACCGCTGTATTCTGCCCAGGGGACAAAATCAAGAGACGCTCTCGCTAAGGGAGTGGGGAAAAGTATAAAATATTAGGCTGGAATGGGAAAATATAAACTGACCCAGTCGAGATGAAAGGTGGGGTCAAAACAAACTGGGAGGTTGGGAATCTCGACTTGGATCATAACCAAAGAACGGCCGGGATGCAGGCCAGGAACAACACTTACTCACATTAACTAGGTACACTGAAGCTTGTCTAACCTAACCAAGGGAGGGTTCCACAGGAAGCCAACCCGATGTGCAATAGGTTGACCTAGAAGAGAAAATCAAGGCTAGCCCCGTTCACACGAAGCAAGCTCGCTTCTTTTACCCCACCTTTCGCTAAAGACTGTCGAATGCAATCGTTTTCTATCCGATCTAATCTTCATCTTGAGCTGATGCTCAAAGAATCGAATTAGATCCGAATGAGAAAGACGATTGCCTCGCAAGACTTCCTCCTTTCGCGTCGTTCAAATCACCATTCGAGCCGTGGCCATCAGCGTCAGAAACACCATCCGTTTCATCCCGGAATACGGGGGCGACACATTGTCACACGCGTATGCGCGATCAATGGACACAAGCTGTTCGGGAGCGAGACGAGCCGTCAGCTCGCCAACATGGTCCCATAAGGGTCGGACCTGGGGGCAATGGTAGAAGGCGTGCGCAGCCGTTTTTTCTAAGCCAAGGCCACACCATTCACATTCTGGCAAATCCGCCAAGCCCCATATGAAAGCCTTGTCGTTGAGAGGCAGCCGATTCCGAGCCAATCGCCAGCTAAGCGAAAACTCAGGGTTACTGAGGTAATCCGCCGCTGGCGCCCAAGACCAGTAGGAGCGATACTCCTCCTCCGACAAGACGAGCATATCTCGTAGGGGATCCTTCGCGGGACTCTCCACTAATTCACGATAGAAGACCTTCCTAGGCCGAGAAAGGTCACTGGACCGGGGAACGGCCCTCAAGGCCGACCGACACTCGCGAAGGAAAACCGATTGATCCCGGGGTTTACGACCGCGCTCAACCCGCGAGATGGAGGGACTGATGGTAAGGCAAGGGAACGCGTCCCTAACAATCACCTCCAGAATCGGATCTCCTCCAGTCAATGCGCGGCGTAGGAAAGCCAACCTAGAGGCACGGATTTTCAAGACTTATTCACAAATGAATGAATAAATTTATGGTCATCAGTAGTAGCTGTGATCGGTTCGTCAATCAACCATCATCAATATTTCGATCAGATAAACAGGATCGATCGTTAATAATTGGTTGTATATTATTTTTTATGTTATAAGTAAGAAAGATTTCTTTCAAATCAGATTACTTTAACTTTAAATTTTTTAATTTTACTAAAATAACGTGTCAGAAATTTTTTTAAATACTTTCAAAATCGATAAATTTGTGTTTGTTTACAAATTTCTTAAAATTAAGAAAATGGCCGATTTTAAGAAAATTTAAAAATTTGAATTTATATTTGACAATCAAATGTATATAGTTTCTATCTGAAATACACCAGAATTGTTTAATTAATGGAAATCATAAATTTAATGATTAAACTTTTTTAAAGCTAAAATAAAATCTTCAAGAATGTTTTTTCGTTGTAAAAAATTCATTTTAAACTTAAATATAGAAAATTTATGCCGAAATAGTGGAGATACCTAGTTTCGTGAAATAGCTTAATTATTTGTGCATAACACACACCCATATATAACACGCAGATCTAATTTTGAACTTCCAAAACTCTAGAAAACCTTCCTCGTTTATAATACGCAGTGATATTTTAGAATTTGTAGCAGCCAAATCTAACCTAAATTTAAAATTTGTTCAACTTTTTATCCGGTTCGTATCGATTAAAAATTAAAAAAATGATACACTACATTTTGAAGCAATATTTACATGGTTTCTGAAGCAAACGTACAGACATGTTCATAGAAATATGCAGAAAGCCTGGACCCAATATAAACTTGCACTAGGAGAAAAACCTATAAACATTTCAGTACCCAGTGGCTATTTCTATGTAGTGGCGTGAAACAAAATTGAATACTATGTTCGCGTATGGCATATATAAGAACTGAAAAAAGTCTACCTGCTAACGGTCACCGGCAGTCAGCTCCGACACAACTCTCCCGATATATTCTCCCATTAAATTTCGTCAGAGGCAGTTTATCGCAAATGCTCTATTCACGCATGATACTTGCCATTATTAAATGCTCTATTCACGCATGATACTTGCCATTATTAAATGCTCTATTCACGCATGATACTTGTCATTATTAAATGCTCTATTCACGCATGATACTTGCCATTATTTTGACCATGATGCCTAAGCAATCATTATAAAAACAAAAATATAAAAATTGAAGATAGTCATATACGAAAATATGAATCGAGTAGCTCCTTGTGAATTTGGGTGTTATGGCTGCAACATGCAACTTCGGCGCAAAAACTGTCACGAGCCTATGGTCTAATTTGATATGGACAGTAGTGAAGCAGACTAGAACGAGAATATATTTTTTTTAAATTACAGTATTTGGTTAGTGATTGAAACACGTTGTTACACATTACTGTGAACCATAGATATAAATTACTTTCGGTCATACAAACCCGAATATAGCGACGTAGGCAACCGGAAAATGTTATTTGTTTCTCAGAAAGGAATCTGTATTAACTTTCAGACAAGGTAGTAAAAGAAAGCAAGAAGAAATGACTATTAATTGCAGAATGCATGATTGCCAACAGAAGAGACAGAAATGTGAGTTACATATTGAGGACATCGATCAAATAGAGAAATTTAAGTATTTAGGTATTATAGTAACATAGACATCCAGAGTTATATAGGAATAGAGAAAGATGCCTTCCAGAAACAAAGCAAAACAGAAACAAAGAAAAGTGTACTGAACTCACATATGGATATGAGACTTCAGGCGATAGAGATGTGGTTCTGTTGAATGCTAAAAATACCATAGACAGAATATGTAAGCAACGTTGAAGTCTCAAGGATCTCTAAGGAAAGTTATATTTATAATCAGAAAGAGACAGATTTTCTGGGTGACAATGAAGAAGGGAGGTCTGCTGGAAAATTTAACAACACACAGGACATATTGAGTCGCCTACTTAATGAATTTAAATGAGTGGATAGCAGAACACGAAAAAAGAATAATAAAGAGTAAAAAAAAGACTTAGAGCAACAAGGGAGATCAAATTGTGAAGAGCTATGTGGACGCATTCAAGCCTTGAAAGAACATCTCAGATAAAAGATTTATAATACACATCGTTACGTTTTAGACTTAAAAGCTGTGAAAAAAGTGAGTATTATACAAGAATAATTATAATATTTACTCTTGCGTCTATATAGAAATTGAATAATCTGTGCCTACAGCTAAATGTAACATCAAACATTAAAATAATTATTTCCTTTTACTTAGGTCAGTTCTCTTTCCTCTCTCTACATACATATACATGTGTGTGTGTGTGTGTGTGTGTGTGTGTTGTTAGGCGCGGGGTTTCGTTGGGACTAAGATGTAAGATTGATGAAAAGAACAATGGGAGGGGAATTCTCCAATTCCGGACGTCGGTGAACGCAGTGAGAAAACGAACAATATGCAGACACAACAGAAGACGACATGAGAACATATAATAAAATACTTTATTTATAAAATATACAGTGTATTAAATTAAAGAAAACTAAATAGTAAAAGGGATGAGGGGACAATTGGTTGATCAAATATATATCAATGCGACGAAATACAGACAAAAATAGTGACAGCAGATTATAGAATATATATATAAACATGTAAAGACTTACAAATTGTAGGGATCGACGTCGATCGATTGTTATCAGAACTAAAGTTCGGAAGAAAAGATGTCCATTTAATTCTCCGAGCGAAAAAGGTGGAGTTGCTAATGTCCTGATATAAGTCCTTGATTAACACCGTTCAATCCTTGCCGAGGGCGAGTAGTATACGCAGATAAACCACAGGAGTATAGACGACTTTGGTTTGAGAATACCGTTCAGGATTCTTTCGTCGGCCATTCGGTTCGTGGTGACGTCCGATTCCTCTGAAAGCAAACAGTTAAGTTCAATTTTGGTGACGTCCGATTCCTCTGAAAGCAAACAGCTAAATGAAGTTGTTATATCCCAACACGCGCAAAACAAACGTTAGGGGTTAAGTCACGTGTTGGCATATGAAAGTGAGTAGGCGTTATCCATTGAACACTATTAGGGTCACTTGTACTTATCAGACAAGCAGCGTTCGTCTGGCCTGCGATCAGAGACCAGACAGGAGGTGGGGGAAAGGAAAGTTCTCTTCCAAGAACTGGCTTCAGTTTAACCAGGTACAAAAAAAAATAATCCATAATCTGCATATTCAAAGAAATAAAGAGACGACTGTTATTCTCATATCTCGTCGCAAATATGTAAGGTATTAATATACTTGTAAAATCTACGGTAGGGATACAATTATTGGTCTAACGTAACACCTCCTCACCAAAAAAAAAAAAAAAAAAAAACGAAAACAAATGAAAAAGGATCGCTTGCGATTCTTTTTCAATACAATAGGAAATGGGATTTACTTTAAAAATAAAAGATTCTCTCCTTTGTTCTCTTTTTTTATCAAGAGTATTTTCTTTATTACGTTAACAGCGCGATAAAGCGTCCGCACATACGTTGTCAGTGCCTCGAATATGTCGAATATCTAAACTATATTCTTGCAAAATTAGACTCCAATTTAATAGTCTTCTATTCTTACTTTTCATCTGATGCAGGAATGTGATAGGGTTATGGTCAGTGTATACTGTTGTTGGATGGCAGGACGAAGACACGTACACATCAAAAGGATGCAGGCTTAAGACAAGGGCTAAAGTCTCTTTCTCTACGGTCGAATAATTTCGCTGGCATGAATTAAACTTCCGCGAGAAATAGCTAACAGGGTGTTCGATGTTATTAGAATCGACTTGAAGTAGGCTTGAACCCATTCCAACATCACTGGCATCGACCGCCAGGCTATAAGGTCGAGAAAAATCCAGGGGCCTTCAGAATAGGGTCAGAACACAGCAAAGACTTAATCTGTTCGAACGATCTCTGACAGGAGGGTGTCCAAACAAATTTGGCTTTCTTTGATAACAGCTGGGTGAGCGGTGACGCTACATCAGAAAAGTTCCTGCAGAATTTCCGATAGTATCCGGCCATTCCAAGGAACCGTCTTAGGTTCCTGATGTTCTGTGGGGCTGGGACGTTCAAGATGTCTTGAACCTTAGCGTCAATGGGGGAGATTTTGCTATATCCCACTGTATGACCCAAGTATGTCACTTCGGCCTTTCCGAACTCACTCTTCGATAGGTGGACGGTAAGATTAGCCTGTCGGAGCCTATCGAAAACGTTCTGTAATGTTGTCATGTGGTCTACCCAGTTCGTGTTGTAGACTGTTATGTCATCGATATACGTCGCGACATTAGGTAGGTCTCGCATGCAGTGATTCATCTGAGAATTTTTCATGCCGAAAGGCATGACGCGATATTGGTATAGACCATCAGGCGCCATGAAAGCTGATATTTCTTTGGCGCGCTCAGTAAGTGGCACGCACCAATAGCCCTTCAATAGATCCAACTTGGTGATATACGTCGCTTTACCGATTCGGTCTATACAGTCATCCATTCGGGGAATGGGATGGGAATCGGTGCGGGTAAGGGTATCCACCTTACGGTATTCCGTGCAAAACCGTATCGAGCCATCAGGTTTCTTGACCAGTACACATGGAGATGACCAGCTACTCTGGCTGGGTTCGATCATCCCATGGTGAAGAATGTAATCCACTTCTTGCCGTATTGTTTCCGTCTTCTGCGGGTTGACACGGTATGGATGTTGCTTAACGGGTTTGGCATTTCCGCCATCGTGTTGAGCAATATCAGTCCGTTTAGGTACGTCAGAGAATAAGTCGTGGAAGTTTCGAATGAGATGGGTTACTTTCTCCTTTTCGTCGTGGGTTAAGTGATTTAACTTAGACGAGAGATCTGATAGTATCTCTGAATTCTGTAACCTCAGGGGATGATCCGTTTTCTTTAGGACTTCTGGGTCTACGTCTGCATGACTAGAGGCATAAAGGGGTCCATCTACGGCTAGGATGGGGCTTGGTTTCCCTCTCTTGTAATATGGTTTGAGCATATTAATGTGGCACATTTGTGTTTCTTTCCTGCGGTCCGGAGTGTTCACGATGTAGTTGAGGTCGCTAACCCTTCCGGGTAATTTCGTAAGGACCGTGAAAGCGAGCCTTCAGGGGGCTGACCAGACAAGAGTAACAATATCTGTACTTTGTCTCCGACATCGAAACTTCTCTGAATAGTGTTTCGATCGTACTGTCTCTTCATTTTGCTCTGGGCTGTTTTAAGTTTCTCTCGTGTCAATTCACAAGCCTCGTGCAATCGGGTTCGAAAACGGGATACATACTCTAATATCGATTCATTCGTGGGGGTTTCTTGTAGTCATCTCTTTTTCAACATAGATAAAGGTCCGCGCACTGTGTCCGAAGACTAATTCGAACGCGCCACAAGAATCGCTGGGATTCATCCCAGCGATTCTTGTGGCGCGTCTCTCGCGGCAAATATCAAGAATGGGATACCTTCGTCCCAATCTTTCCGATGATCTAAGCAGTATGCCCGGATCATCGTTTTTAGAGTAGAATGAAATCGCTCTAGTACTCCTTGGGATTGGGGATGATATGCACTAGACGTGACTGTCTTTATGCCTAGAGAGTTCATAGCCTGCCGGAATATTCGGGACGTGAAGTTCGAACCTTGGTCAGATTGTACTATCTTGGGCAACCCGACTATAGAGAAGAAATTAGTGAGTGACTTAGTAATCTTCCCGGCGGAAATGCTTCTCAGAGGGATTGCTTCAGGAAACCGGGTTGAAGCACACATGATAGTTAATAAGTATTGGTTTCCGTACTTGGTTTTGGGGAGGGGACCAACACAATCGACGAGGACTCGGCAGAAGGGTTCCTCAAAGGCGGGAATCGGGGTTAAAGGGGCAACAGGGATTTGCTGATTTGGTTTGCCTATCATCTGGCAGGTATGGCAGGTCTGGCAATACTTCGATACATACCCACGGATTCCGGTCCAGTAGATAGCTTCTATCGATTCGCTCGTGTGTCTTACGGATGCCTAAGGGACCTCCCATGGGTGTTTCGTCGGCTGTCTGAAACACTTCCTCTCTGTATCTCCTTGGCAATACCAACTGATGTACACTCGACCAATCTTCCTGGGCGGGTGTGTGTGGGGGGGTGGGGGGGCTCCACTTCCGCATTAAGATGTCATTCTCGAAATAGTATCCCGAGAGTACCTTCTTCCTCAGGTAACGATTCTTTGAAAAGAGGGGCGATTTGGCTATCCTCTCTCATTTCGACTGCTATAGACCTTTCTATGATGAGCATGACGTCCGTTGTTTCCTTCCGCGGTCTAGGGCATGATGTTAGGTTCTGTTCGAGCATAGGGTTCGATCCTATCTCATGGCCTAAACAAGTTTGGGAGAGGTCAACTACCTCGTTCCCTTCGTCCTCGCTTTCCATCCTGGCACTCGTCTCCTCAGCTCTCTTCCTCGCATTCGCTCGGGTCACCACACATGATGGGTATGTTCCAAGATGCGTTTCCTCGATCTTCTCAGTCTCCTCCGAGACCCTCGGTTTTTCCACCACTCTTGGATGGGGTACAACTCTTTCTCCAGTCAGGTTATTTCCAAGTAACATCGATATGTCTTTCATAGGCAGACTATCAACCACTCCGATGACTATAGGTCCATATACTATGTCTGAGTCAAGAGAGATCCGGTGAAGCGGGACACTAACAAAACTGCTTCCTACCACTTGTATAACCCCTTGGTCGCTCGTGGCTGTCTCTGATCCGCGTGGAATGTCTTCTTCGACTATCACAGACTGGGTCGCTCCCGTGTCTCTTAGGATTTTGATTTTAACCCTCTTCGTGGGGTCATCCACCGGACATACGGAGCCGTTCGACACAAATGGATAGTATTCCTCTCTGATTTGAGCTTTATCTTCCTTATGCGACGATATAAAGCCTTGTGGTTTATTCGAGACTGCACTTCTGTGTTCGGCACCTTTCTTCGCGAAACAATTCGCCGCCATGTGTCCTACCTTCCCACAGTAGTAACACGTTATGTTTTTCCCTCCTTCCGTCCATCGCGGGGGTAAAAGAATGAGAATCAAACTGTTTACTTTTCGGGTTGTTCGGTCGATGTGGGTAGTTTGTCTGACCAGGTCTTGTCCTCGGACCAGCACTAGCCATTACTCGAGGCTTTGTGCTTCTCCCATATTCAGATGGGCCCTCTGATTTATTCCTGCCTCGCCTATGCGTTAGTGCATATTTGTCCGCGAGGGTAGCCATCTCATAGGCTGTGTCGACCTGTCTTTCTTTGAGGAATATCTTGAGGTTATCGTGTACGCACCATTTGAATTCTTCTATTAGGATCAACTGTCTTAACTTATCGTAATCCGCTCCTATTTCTTTCACCGAAATCCATCGGTCGAAATACGTTTCTTCCTGTCTGAAGAACTCTACATATGCTTGCTTTTCGTCCATGTCAAAGCGATATAAACGAATGAGAATGAATGATTAAGACTTACTTAAGCATAGATGAGATAGACTAAGTTATATATTTCTAACGAAAGAGATATGATTTTTTATTTAATCCTACAGATTTTATTACTTAAACGTTATTTTTAGTGGATACTCGTATTTGTGTAGACGGTCCGTTTATTTATTAAAATGTAAACATATTTATTTTCGTCTACTGGCCTGAATATTCGGGGTCGTATCTAGGTTGGAGGTGGCAATCTGGGCCGATATTAAAGAATTCTGTTTGGTCGTCGGTGAGTTCATGATCGGACAAGTTTAGGAATTTGCATTTGCAATTGGCTTGTATAATCTTTTCATTGTATAAGTTACAGAGTTGTTTTAGTGATGTTGTGTTTTGGTTGTGTTCCAACGTACAATGGAGGTGGATGAGATGGCGTTCAGTAGTAGTGCGTTCTGTTGTGCTCAATGTATTTTGGAGAATGTCCTTGTATTTTTTGAATTTGGTTTTAAGATGTTTTATCTTTTCTTTAGTTATTGTTAGTTGTCGTTTCAAGAGGTTTCTCCGGAATGTATTAGTGTTGTGTGTTTTGCTGGTTGCCGGGTCGTGTAATTTAATTAATGTATATTTGGGCAGCAACCTTTCTTTTAAACATGTTTTGTTGAATATGACAGACAAGGAACATTTGATTAATTTTTATTTAGTTTTTCAAACATTCTTATATTTTTTCGTTTGATGGGAGTAAAGGCGTACACAAATTGTCCGTATTGTCCATTGTCCCAAGAGCTTTCGGGCACTTTCTTTAGCCATTTTAAAGGGGGTTTGTTTTTGGATATTATTAATTTTCTTCATGTTTCACTGTTTTAATATATATATATATATATATATATATATATATATATATATATATTTGTGTGTGTGTGTGTGTGTGTGTGTGTGTGTGTGTGTGTGTATATATATATATATATATATATATATATATATATATATATAAAAAAATAAAGGAAAGTAATGAAAGTGAGAATAGTTGTGACAGAAAGAATGTAGATGTTCTTGCAAGGATGAGGAATGGAGAGAGTGAAAGAAAGAAGATGATAAAAAAATAAACCGTTGAATGATTGGAAATGAAAACGAGACCATTAATTCTGAAAGACGGAAACAAAGAGAAATACATTTAGTGATAATGTTGCATTTCATACTGTGGCAATAGTAGTGAAAGAGTTACATAAAAGTTTACAATGATTTGTTATATAGTGTCATATTTGCTCTGAGCTTTTGTTTTAGATAAGTAATGTGAATATATCCATTTATAGGTGTGGGGAATATAGAGGTTCATGCCTAGTTTAAGAAAGACTTCAAGTGTCAGACGCAGTATTCATAGCAACATCGCCTGTGTTTTGACCAACCAAACTCGTTACTGTAGGCTGAAGGAATAGTGAATAAAAGAAGTAAAGAAAGTATGTCAGAAGAGGAGGGTAATGAGGAGGAGTAAATGAGAGAATGAGAGGAAGGGAAACAAAAAGGAAATGGAAATAATTTGAGATAAAATCATGAAAAAATTACAAGAGAGGAAAAAAAGGAAGGAAAAATAGTCAATTATGGAACCAGTTTAGTTGGTAGAACATTCTGAAAATAAAATTAAAGAAAAGAAAGATAATGAAAACAAACCATATATATATATATATATATATATATATATATATATATATATATATATATATATATATATATTTGTGTGTGTGTGCATATGTGTGTGCATGCATGTGTGTGAGAAAGAGAGAGAGAGAGTCAAGAGTGATAGATTAGAAAAGAGGAGAGAGTAGCAAAAAGAGACAATAAAGAAAGTATTTGAATATTAAATGGAAAAATAAAAGAAAGAAAATAAGAAATAGACACATATTAGAAAAAGAACAAGAATGGGTGAAATAAAAATTACCACAAGTAACAGGAATGAAAATTATTAAAAAAACGTAAGGAAAGAGAGTAATAAAGTTGAATTATTGAAAAGATAATGAAGAAAGAAAACTAAATAAATAGAAGGAAAAATATAATATGGAAGCCAAAAAAGCCAAAAACGGCAAAAGATAACATTAAAAAACAGAACATGCAAAAGTGACAGAAAAATTGGAATATAATTTTATACATGTAAAGTAAACTAAAAAAACAAAGAAAAAGTAAAAAGTAAAGAAAACAAGAAAATGCTTCATCTTAAAGGAAATGATGCAAAGAATAAGTTAAAGAGAAAATCGTATTAAACGAGAATATAGAAAGGCTACAACAACAATGAAGCAAAATAATAAAAGAAAGCAAACAAGCAAAGATAATCGTTGTACTTCTTTCGTTCAAAGATTAGAGTACATCAATAAGAAAAAATGAAAGGACAAAAATATAATCTGAAAATGGGAAAACATTTTGTCTGTATTTTTTTTATATTAAAATTTAAACAAATTAAATAAAAACGGAATCGTGTGTATAAATTTTGTCTGGTTATTTTGATCGGATTTTTCTTCTGAGCCTCAATCAATATTTCCGGATTGTTTTAGCGATTTGCATTTTACTTTATCATCTGCTTCGGTTGTACTTAATCCTAACGATCTTATATCCAGTTCAAGAGTCGTGTCAGATATTTATGTCAGTCGGCTTCAAAAACTGAATGATTTCTTGTTTGTAATTTTTAAATTCTCAAACTGTAATCGACCTATTTCGAAAACCTTCGAGCATTTTTAGATTATTTTATTTTCATCGGCTGCGCACTGTGTAAGAAATATTAACGAGTATTAACTTTTAAATGCAGGAATTTGTACATCTAGGTCGATCTAATTATATAATTCGAGTTATGCTTTCTTTTTGGAAACTATATAATGATTTTCATTAGGAACTATGTAGTTCGTCTTTCCCCGTATCTTATTACCAACTAAAATGTATCAAATAAATATTTCTCTCTGCGTGTTGGAGATCGTGGTTAGCGTCCTGGCTCTCGGAACAGGGATTGAACTGCTGATTTATTAATGGACACGTTATCAACCGAATCCTAAGTCAAAATAATCCTTTATATTCAATATATTGTTTGTTTTCACTTATCGCCCGAAGATTAGTACATAAGATGTTAAAGAGACTAAGTTTGCTTATCAAGACCCATTTACAGTCGTTCGTTACATCAGTTATCAAGGAGAAACATTTAATTTTAAATCAAATCTTTTCCTTTCCATTATCAAATTAACAGAGCATAAATATATACAATATCCTGAAGTGACACAGCTTCAGCATTATTAAACATTTTTATTTACTGTTATCATAACAGTAAATAAAAATGTTTAATAATGCTGAAATTCACTGCTTGATTTTGATTTTTATAAATAAATATTTTAGTTCAGAGATCACAGAATCAATCCTTTGACACCGAACTTACACTTGTTAAATCAGTGAATATCGACTTTATGAAGCATATTAATAGACTGATGTCCACATTGGTCACAAGATCGATCAATGTGTTTGATTTAATTAATCATACCGATTTTTGAAATGGGGAAAGTCAATTTAATTAAGTGGTGATTTGTCGCCTTTTTCTTCTAATTAATTTGATGCATTTCTTATCTTAATAATAATGATTGTAGTGACTCTCATCAGTCAAGCAATGGAGATCGGACTGTACATGTTTCTCAAAACCTATTAATTACGCTATCTTTTAAGCATGGGAAATGGGCATTTTAGTAAAGCAGATATTAGCAAAATAGAAAATAAGAAGATTAATATTTTAAAACAATAATTGCCGTCTGTTGGCTTAGAATTTTGCCTAAGGTTTCCTGACTGAGGCATTGACTTGAAGCGTTAATGTTTTTCGCTACAAGAGTTAAAAATTAATTTTCATAGTATAACTCTGTTGTAAGCCTAGAACTGATGTCATTTGTAATGATAGATAACACGAGGAAATATAATTATAATAGTGTACACTCTGAAAATGAAATACAATTTCTTTACTTGGAAAAACTGAAAAGTAGATTTGAATATAGAGGCTAAGTTTAATATTCATTATCTGGCAAATACCTCACCACCAATTATTGATAGTATAAACGAGTCTAAAAATAATGCTTTTAAGATAAATATGAAAAGGTTCATGCATTATATTATTTTACTTTATATCTAGATTGAATGCATGCATAACCTTGTATATATAATGAGACGAGTGGAATAAAGTTTTTGTAAAATACTTTCCTACTTATTTTCACTTGATTGATTTCTTTTTAAAAGCGTTATATTTGCATGTATTGTTAAAGTAAATAATTGAAAACAAAAATCGAATCATCTTTACTCTTTCAAACTGCAGTTTCAGATTCAGTTTCAGTTTCATATGTTGAAAATAATGTTTTTTTTTTTTTTAACGGACGCGTTATTACTAAAGTTCTGTACTATGATATTATGAACAAATTTATATAGTTATATTTAATATCTAAATCTGTTGTACTTAGTAGAAAATTTAGAGCTTAATAACAGGTTTTGTTTCAATGAATAGAGTAGTCGAATATACAACTAAGGTGATTTAAAACAATAAAAGAAACCTTTCTTTTCGTACGGCAAAAATAAAATCATTTTGTGAAGCTGACCATCCACATCTAACTTGCAGTAAAAACCAATTTTAGATAGCATCCAAACTTTTCTTATCTAAAAATGTGCATTCAAAAGTGAAAAAAATTATAAGCTATAAGGTAACAAACAATTGTCAGTATTGAATCATTAGTTAACCATGCGTCATTAAGGTATAAGATTAGATTAACATGGTTTCTCACGTCCGCCATATTTTCCATTCTTTCTTTCTTTCTTTCTTTCTTTCTTTCTTTCTTTCTTTCTTGCTTCATTTAAATTCTTTCATCGTCTCTATGCATGGAAATTTAAAAAATAACACTACTTAACAGTTTCAGAAAGAGTGAAAGGCAACCCTTCACCATCTCAGGTTAGTGAGCGCAACATGACGTTGTGAGGAACATCATCTTGCACATAGAGAAAAAAGTTACTGATAGACAGAAACACCAGTACCTCCCCACCACATAAATATATGACAGGATAAGAAACAAATAGGAAATGTTTATACGTAAATCTAACATGTTTAGCCTTTATTAAAGCTTTACCTAAAACAAAAGAAAGAAAAAAATTAGGGTATTTTTAATTTTTCTGTTTGGTTAAGCAGACTTCACTTGTATTTGTCTGGTGTGTAAATTTATATGTGTAAGTGTATCATGATTGAAGTTTGACTATGTGGGAATCGGATGATAATGTATATTTGTTTGTGCGCGTGTATGTGTGTATGTGCGTCGTAGGCATTTTTATTTATGTATAGTGGGAGTCCGTATGTTGATTTTTTTCGTAACACTTTTTGTAGTGGTGATAGGTAAACATATTTTAAATTATTTAGGAAGGATTTTATAAAAGTTGTTGTGTTTGACGTGTCCTTATATATGGTAAAATATTTATCAGAATCCCCACGAAGTATGTATTTCTTACGTAAGGAATTATTTTTTAAAGTTAGGCTGGTATTTAAACAATCAAAGTTTAACCAATAAAAAAAAACAGCACAAAAATTTAAAATACCAGAATTTTTTCTTTCTCTTTCTTTTTTTTCTTTATATCTCATTCTTTGATGAAGCTTTAATAAAGGTGTTAAATTTACAAACGTTTACGTTTACGTTCACCACATCTTATAAAACTAGAAAACTTAATTCCGATTTGAGTCTTAATTTCTGTGCAGATGAGTCCCATACAAAGGTGGAGAGGTGTGCGACAAATCTAAAATTGAACAAAACATAGGCCCGAGCAGTAATAAAGTATCTACAAAAGAAAGGTATGACACCCAAGGAAATACATGAGGATATGGAATTTGCTGAGGACTCACCCTTCTAAGCAACTGTGAAGAAGTGGGTTGCGGAATTCAAGCGTGGCAAAGACAGCACAGAAAATGACTTACGGTCAGGTCGTCCAACAACCTCAACTACTGATGAACAACTTAATACCATTCACCGTATGGTTTTGGATGACTGACGTCTTACTGTCCAGAAAATTGCTAAGTCCATAGGCATTAATTCTATTTCGGTCCATACTGTTTTAACTGAGATATGTCTGGAAAATGGGTCCCAAGAAAGCTAACATGAGAGCAGAAACTGAAAAGATACATTGTTTTTAATATTGAATAACTTTGTTTTTATCTGTCCGGTGCTCATATTTGATTATTTTTGTTCAACTAATTTCGAAATCATAATCAAGAACCTCATCAGTTCTTGTTAATGACAGTCGAAAGTATAACAAAATACGAACTTCGGGTAGTTTATGCACAACTTCGAGCACAATACTCAACACCTAATCCGAAAATTGAAAAAATATAATAAAGATTAAACAGACAGACCTTGTCGGGTTTTTTTTAATCACACTTGTTTGTTTGTTTGTGTATATATATATATATATATATATATATATATATATATATATATATATATATATATATATATATATACACACACACACGTGCGCACACACATATATAAATAAAAGAAAACTGCAATACATTGGAAAACTTAATAAAAAACTTTCTTTGTCACATTAAATGAAACATATATAAAAGAAGGATTGCTACCCAAATATACGCCAACTTTGACACACATAATTAAATGAAATGGTATGAATGTATATATACCAACTTTACCGCATTGATATATTCAGTATTTAGAAACGTGATTGAATATATGCTAACAATCATGCATACTTTATTTCTAATATGCGTACATACGAGTAGACAAATAATCATATATATGAACTTTTAAATATCTATACATGAAACTCCCACTTTAAACTCGGCTTTTGTGACATATTCCGTTCTAGTGGGCGTGCGGATAACTACCAGACACACAGACTTACGCATATTCACACACATATGCTGTGTCAAAGCGTACTCTCTTGGGGGTTTTCAGATTCAGTGTCTTTCATAGCCGTTTCTTTCATCCACTCCTTATACACACATCTTCAATCAAATTGGCAGCTGACGTGTTTGGGGTGAAAATGATGTTAAGGTGGTTAAAAGAAAACCGAAAAAAAAACTCTCTATTTATCTTTGTGAGCCTCGCTACACAAATATCTCTTCTCAACTCACACTACATACAATATTCTTGATACAGAATTGACATGAACAAAGCATTCCGAGTTCGCTCGATATGCTTCTGAGAAAATTGATCTCTTAAAAGCGTGGGATGGGTCACATATATTAACAAAATGGATTATAATGATGTGGCTTGTAATACGGGGGGGTGAAGGGACGGGAATGATAGGTGGGGGGAAAGAAAACTATCAATTATCAAAAGTTTTATGTAAAATACTTTCTAAGTACAAGTCTGCAGAAACGTAGAATATTTTTATTGATCACACACTACTGAGATCTGACATTTTTCGATATTTTATAGATCACACACTACTGAGATCTGACATTTTTCGATATTTTCTAGACCATTTCTTATGAATGGCATAAAAATTAAAATTTGAATGACTAAAAAATTTAAATGACTAAAAAATTAAAATTCTGTCAATTAGTTGAATCCGTATGAATAATTAGAAAATGTCTGTAGGCCTTTTGAATCTGTTTGCAGGAGAAATGAATTAATTATCAGTTGTAGTTGAAATTAGTTCTGTTTCATTGATATTTAGAAATAAATAAGGGTAGAAATGTGCGGTTTGAACATTTAAAATTATTTGAACAATTATTTCCTTAATTTATCAGAATTAACGATATGAAGCAAGAATGTTAATATTTGTTAAATATGAGCTGAAATAGAATTCTGCCAAAATAACAAAGAAATATGGAAATCAGTTTTGAATAAATTTTGCATGTAATGTGGATTCGAACTCGTGATCTCCGACGTGATTTCAGCTCTAGACAAGAAAAGTTGCCCCAAAAATATTAACTAAAGATTCACAAAGTTTTGGTTTTCTAAAGAAAGCGATTTAATTTTGCATTACCAAACGAAATCTATTGGGATAGGAAATAAAAACGATTAAGAGTTATAGTTCCAATCGAAAGAAGAATAACACCACTTCTAAATTCAAATTACTAGACAAGAAAGCCTCAGGAGGGAGAATGAAATTACTAATTGATTTTTGGCTTCGGCCTAATGAAAATATCCATTACCTCAAAAAATACTGGAAGACTTATATGATGAAATTTCAATCATTATAAAAAAGAAACATGCAACCAAAATAAAAAAAAGTTATTGCAGAAAGAGCAAAATTTCTGGAAAACAGAAGACAGAACTCAAATGAAACTGTAATGCATTATTTACACAGATTGAAAAAAGCATCAAAATATTGCGAATTTGAAAAATTGGGTTCGAGAGAAATGTCTATAGAAGACGAATTGATCATTCTAATACTAATTGAAGGCATATATGACGTTACATACAAACATAAGATCCTGGAACAGCTACAAACGAATGATATGAATTTAGAAGCAAGTGTAGAAATAATGAATTTAATATTTTAAAAACAATGTTGAAGCACGCAACACAACTAATCTAACACAATGTGGCATTTGTAAATGAAAAAAGGCTAAGTTGGGATATGAGCTTGGAACAGAACGAAAATTTAGTATGTGAACTTCTAACAAAATTAAAAAAGGTTAAGTTAAACTGTAACTCAAAATTCAGACGACGAGCGAAGATGGGATCGATTATACTGAGAAAAAGACGACCATCTGGAAAATGTAAACCCACAAAGGTTGGAGGGAGAAATACACTGAAAGACAGTCGAGAATTTGGGAAACGAAATAAATCAGTAGAAAATATTGCATATTTTTATATTTGTAAAGGAAAAGAAGAATTCTGAGGAAAAAAGAATAAATTACGAGAAAAGATAAATCGGAAGAAATATTGCATATATTATTAATTTCTGAACGAAAAAGAATAAATCTGAAGAAAATATTGTATATTTTTATATTTCTAAATAAAAAAGAATAAATCAGGAGAAAATATTGCATATTTGTATATTTCTAAATGAAAGGGAATAAATCAGAAGGAAACATTTCATATTTTCAATTTCTAAATGACAAAGAATAAATCAGAAGAAAATATTGCACATTTTTAAAGTTCTAATATTTTATATTTTTAATGAAATAGAGTAAATCTAAAGAAAATGTTATATATTTCCATTTCTATATATGAAAAACAATAAAACAGAAGAAAATATAGCATATTTTTATATTTGTAAGGGAAAAAAAAACAGAAGAAAATATAAAAAAATATTTTTATATTTGTAAAGGAAAAGAATAAATCAGAAGAAAATATTGCACATTTTTATAGTTTTAAATGAAAGAGAATAAAACATAAAACATTGCATATTTTCATTTTATAACTGAAAAAGAGTAAATCAGAAGAAAAGTTAGCGTATTTTATATTTTTACTGAAAGACACTAACTCAAAAGAAAATGTTACATATTTCCATTTCTCTATATGCAAAAGAATAAATGTGCTGAAAATAGAGCATGTTTATATATTTGTAAAGGAAAAGAATGAATCAGAGGAAAATATTGCATATTTTTATATTTCTAAGTGAAAAAGAATAAATCAGAAAAATGTAGCATATTTTCATTTTTCTAAATGAAAAAGAATAAATCAGAAGACAATAATACATATTTTCATTTTCCTATATGACAAAGAATAAATCAGAAAGAAATATACCATATTTTTCTATTTCTAAATGAAAAAGAATGACTCAGAAGAAAATATAGTATATTTCTATATTTCTAAATGAAAATAAACCAGAACATAAGGAATATTTCTAAATGAAAAAGAAAAAAGCAGAAGAAAATATCGGATATTTTTATATTTCGAAATGAAAAAAGTAGAAAATGTTCCATATTTTGTTTTTATAAATCATATTTTCTTTACTTGTAAATGCAAAAAAGAATAAATCAGAAGAAAATATTGCATATTTTCATTTTTCTAAATGAAAAAGAATAAATCAGAAGGAAATATAGCATATTTTTATATTTCTAAATGAAAGAGAATAAATCAGAAGAAAAGTTTGCATATTTTATATTTTTAATGAAATACACTAAATGAAAAGAAAATGTTACATATATATAAAATATAGCATATTTTTATAATTCTAAAGGAAAAGATTAAATCAGAAGAAAATATGGCATATTTTTATATTTCTAAATGAAAAAATAAATCAGAGAAAAATGTTGCATAATTTCATTTTTCTAAATGAAAAAGAATTAATCAGAAGAAAATATTTCATAATTTTATATTTCTCAAGTAAAAGAATGCATCAGAAGAATATTATATCCTATGTTTATATTCCTAAATGAATAAGAATAAAATATTTCATATTTTTATTTCTATATGAAAAAGTATAAATCAGAAGAAAATATTGCGTAGTTTCAAAATGAAAAAGAATAAATCAGATGAAAATATTGGTTAATTTTATATTTCTAAAAAAAATAATTCAGAAGTAAATGTTGCATATTTACATTTTTATAAATGAAAAAGAACAAATTAGAAGAAAATATTGCATAGTTTTATATTTCTACATAAAAAAGAATAAATCAAGGAAATGGTGCATATTTCCATTTTTCTAAATGATAAAGAAGAAATCAGTAGAAAATATTCGACGAAAAAGAATAAATCGAATGAAAATGTGGCATATTTTCATTTTTTTAAATGAAAAATCAGAAATCAGAAGAAAATGGTGCATATTTTCATGTTTCTGAATTGAAAAGCATAAATGTGAAGGAAATGTTGCATATTATCATATTTACTAAAAGAGAAAAGCAGAAATCAAATGAAAATGCTGTATATTTTTAATTTTCTAAATGGAAATGTATAAATGATAAGAAAATGTTGCATATTTTCATTTTCTAAATGAAAAAAAGCAGAAATCAGAAGAAAATGGAGCATATTTTCATTTTTCTAAAAGAAAAAAGCAGATAGCATAAGAAAATAGTGTTTATATTCATTTTTTTAAGTGGAAAATTTAGAAGTTGGAAGAAAATGGTGCATAGTTTCATTTTTCAAAATACAAAAGCAGAAATCAGAAGAAAATGTGACATAGTTTCATTTATCTTAATGAAAAAAGCAGAAATAAGTAGATAATGGTGCATATTTTCAGTCATCTAATTGACAATGTATAAATGAGTAAAAAATGCTGCATATTTTATTCAATCTAAATTAAGAATTATAAATGATGAGCAAATGTGGCATATTTTCTTTTTCTAAATGAAAAGTGCAGAAATCATAATAAAATGTTGCTTATTTTCATTTTTCTAAAAGTAAATCAGAAATTAGAAAAAAATATTGCATAATTTCTTTTTTCTAAAAGAAGAATAAATGAGATGAAAATGTATAGTTAATTTTTCAAAATGAAAAAAGCAGAAATTAGATGAAAATAGTGGATATACTGATTTTTCTAAATGAAACAAAAACAGAAAGCAGAAGATATCGCTTATTAGGTTTTTTCTAAATGAAAAAAGCAGAAGTCAGAAGAATATGGTACATAGTTTCATTTATCTTAATGAAAAAAGCAGAAATAAGTAGATAATGGTGCATATTTTCAAGAAGATATTGCATATTTTGATTTTTCTAAATGAAAAAACAGAAAGCAGAAGAAAATGGTGCATATATTCATTTTTGTAAATGAAAAAAGCAGAAATCATAAGAAAATTGCACATGTTTTCTCATTGAAATAAGCAGTAATCAGAAGAAAATGTTACATATTTTCATTTTTCTAAAAGAAAAAAGCAGAAATCAGAAGAAAATGGCATTTATTCTCATTTCTTTAATTGGAAATGACAAAGCAGAATTCAGTAGGAAATGTTGTATACTTTAATTTTTCTAAATGAAAAACTATCAAAGAGTAAAAAATGTTGCATATTTTCATTTTCTTACATGAAAAAGCAGAAATCAGTGGAAAATGCTGCATATTTACTTTTTTCGAAATGACAACGCAAAAATCAGAAGAAAAAGTTGATTATTTTCATTTTTCTAATTGATAAAATCGGAAATCAGTAGGAAATGTGGCATATTTCAGTTTTCTAAAGGAGAGAAATATAGAAATATATAGAAATCAGAGAAAATGTATATTTAAATTTTTCTAAATGAAAAAAGCATAAATCAGAAGAAAATGTTTCATTTTTTCATTTTTCTAAAGGAAAAAAAAGAAAACTGTACAAAATGTTGCATATTTTCATTTTTCTTTATGAAAATACCTGAAATCATAAGAAAATTTTGCATATATGAAATGGTACATTTAATTGTTCTAAATAAAAAGTAGAAATCAGTAGAAAATGATGTATATTTTAATTTTTGTAAATGAAACAAGCAGAAATCAGTAGGAAATGTTGCATATTTTGATATTTTTTAAATGAAAATGTTTTTCCGTTTAAAAATTAGTGCATACTTTCATTTCTCAAAATGAAAAAAGCAGAAATCAGAAAAAGGGGCATATTGTCATTTTTCTAAATGAAAAATCAGAAATCAGAAGAAAAATTTGTATATTTTCATATTTCAAAATGAAAAAAAGAAGAAATAAGAAAATATTGCATATTTTCTTTTTTTCGAAATGAAAATGCAGAATCTAAGAAAATGGTATATATTTTCATTTTTCTAAATGAAAAAAGCAAAAATCAGAAGAAATTGGTGCATATTTTACTTTTCCTCAATGAAAAAAGTGGAAAGTAGCAGAAAAAGCTGAATATTTTCTTCTTTAACTAACTGAAAACAAGAAAACAAATGTTGCATATTTTCATTTTGGTAAACTTAAAAAGCAGAAATCAGTGGAAAATGTACATATTTTCTTTTTTCTAAGTGAAAAATCAAGAAAACAGCAGGAAATGTTGCCTCCTTTCATTTTTGTAAATTGAAAAAACAGAAATCAGAAGAAAATGGTGCATGTTTTCATTTTTCTGAATGAAAAAGACAGAAATCACAAGAAAATGTTGCATATTATGATCTATTAAATGAAAAAAGGATTTCAGAAGGTAATAATGTATATTTTTAATTTGTAAATGTTAAAAGTAGAAATCAGAAGAAAATACTGCATATTTTTATTTTTCTTCATGAGAAAAGAAGAAATCAGGAGAAAATGATGCTTATTTTCATTTTTCAAAAATGAAAAAAGGAGAAATCACAAGAAAATGGTGCATATTTTCATGTTTTAAATGAGAAAGGAAGAAATCAGAATGTAATACTATATATTTTTATTTTCCTAAATGTAAAAAGAAATAAGAAAAACATGGTGTATATTTCCATTAATCTAAATGAAAAAGTCAGAAAAAATGATGAATATTTTCATTTTTCTTAATGAAAAAGCAGAAACCAGAAGAAAATGTTGCTTATTTTCATTGTTCTAAATGAAAAAAGCAGAAATCAGAAGGTAATAATGTATATTTTTATTTTTGTAAATGTAATAAGCAGAAATCAGAAGAAAATGGTGCGTATTTCCATTCATTTAAATGAGAAATCAGAAATCAGAAGAAAATGATGCATATTTTCCTTTTTCTAAACGAGAAAAGCAGAAATCAGGTGAAAATGATGCTTATTTTCATTTTTCAAAAATGATAAAAGGAGAAATCACAACAAATCTTGCATATTTTCATGTTTTACATGAAAAAAGAAGACATCAGAAGGTAATAATATATATTTTTAATTTCCTTAATATAAAAAGCAGAAATCAGAAGAAAAAGTTGTATCTTTCCATCCATAGATGGAAAAGGGAGAAATCAGACGAAAATGATGTATATTTATATTTTTTCTAAATGAAGAAAGCATAAATCAAAAGAAAATGATGCATATTTTCATTTTTCTTAATGAAAAAAGCATAAATCAAAAGAAAATGCTGCTTATTATCATTTTTCTAAATGAAATAATCAGAAATCAGAAGCATAATTTTAATGTCTTAAATGAGAAAAAGAAGGAATCTGGAGGTAATATTGTATATTTTTATTTTTCATAATGTAAAAAGCAGAAAGCAGAAGAAAATGGCGCATATTTCCATTCACCTAAATGAAAAAGCAGAAATCAGAAGAAAATGCTGAATATTTTTATTTTTCTAAATGAAAAATCCAGAAATCAGTAGAAAATGATGAATATTTTTATTTTTCTTAAAGAAAAAAGCTGAAATTTGAAGAAAATATTGCTTATTTTCATTTTTCTCAATGAAATAATCAGAAATCGGAAGAAAATGGTGCATATTTTCCTGTTTTAAATGAAAAAAGAAGAAATCTAGAGGTAATAATGTATATTTTTATTTTCCTAACTGTAAAAAGTAGAATGGAGCATATTTCCATTCTTATAAATGAAAAAGCAGAAATCAGATGGAAATGCTGCTTTGTATACATAATGTTAGGAAGAGTTCATTCTGTAGTTATAGGTAAGGCCCCATGACACCCACTTTCCAAACTTTTACCTCGCAGGGGTCTTTCCTCTTCGGATTAATCATCAAAGCTCTGTAAATTTTCTTTTTCTGCTTGATTGCCGCGGTTCTGAAATTGCTTGAGGCCTTTGCATATTGAATGTGTCAAATATTGTGTCCATTACTTCCTCCTCTTTCCCTCTAACAGCCTCTTTCTGACCTGATTTAAGTGCCTTTTATGCGAGAACTTCGGACCCTGAATTATGTAAATCACGTCCCCGATTCGTTTCTCTATTGTACCTGGCTCCCAATAGGATGTGTTGTTTTTGAACATTTAAAAAAAAAAAAACTTTCTCCCCTGGGCTAAATTTTCTTTTTGATACAAACGACGTTGGTGATTGCTTACTTTGTTTTGGCAGTAATTTGTCGAATACCGATCTAATTTTTTTTTTTTTACTTCCGCCGGCGATAATGCCGATGGCGTAGTACTGTTCGGTGTAATTCTATACACTTGCAAGAATTGTTGTAAAGCCATTTCTGTTGGTAAGTCATAAGCTTTCCTTAGTGCTCTTTTTAATGTATCTACAAACCTCTCCGCTTGCCTGTTTGACCTTGGCTGATATGGCGGAGATTTGATGTGTTTCACCTGAAAAGTTTTACAAAATTCTTGAAAATCCGCAGATGTAAATTGTGTCCCATTATCGGTGACTAAACAATCAACCACTCCGAAACGAGAAAACTGCTCGTGAAGGAAATTTATTGTCGTCTCAGAAGTACGTTTTCTACAACGAAATACTTCTGGCCATTTGCTGTAACTGTCTACTACAATCAAGTAGTAGAAACCCTATAACGGACCTGCAAAATCTACATGGATTCTCGACCACGGTCGCTCTGACTTAGGCCATAGCGTATGAGTGATCGGCGGTGCCTTGGCTGCTAAGAAACAGCCCTTGCATTTGTCCACCATATGTATAATATCTTGATCCATGTTTGGCCAGTACACGTAGCTTCACATTAAGGATTTCATCCTGTTCTTTCCTGGGTGGCCCATGTGAAAATCCTTGAGGATTCGCCTTTGTAGCGTTTTCGGGATTACTATTCTTTCATTATATAGCAGAACATTATCACATAACAAAAAATGTCTGATATATGCTTATCTTTTGCTGCAATTTTTGTTTTCGTTTCCTTTATAAATTCATCATTCACTGCTTCGTTTCTTATTTCCTGTAATGTGACGGGGAGGTTTCGAATTGTACTACATAATGATGTTCTAATATCTTCCTCATATCGTTGAGCTGCAATTACGGAAACTTCTAATTGCTACGTTTTTTTTTTTTTTTGGTATTAGTCTCGAAAGACCGTCTGCATGTCCGATTTTGTTTGATGGAAGATACTCCAATTTGAAATTATAATTTAATAAAATCGTCCCCCATCTTAGTAATCTATTAGCAGTGTAGACAGGTAGACCTATCTTTGATCCAAATATTGTTAGTAACGGCTTGTGGTCCGTCTGCAAGGTGAAAAATCTACCGTAAATATATCTGTGGAATCTTGTAATCGCAAAAATAATCCCCAGCACTTCTTGTTCGATTTGCGAGTAATTTTGTTCGGCTGGTAGTAACGTTCTTGACGCATGCGCGATGGGTCTTAGTGTCCCATCCGGCATTTTATGAAGTATACATGCCCCAACACCATAGGCACTCGCCTCACTCGCGACTATCATTTCCAATTTTGGATCATAATGTGCTAAAAATAAATCTGCTGTTAGAGTCTTAATTATTTTGTCGAAAGTTTTCTGACATTCATCTAACCATTCCCAAACTTTCTCCTTCTTCAACAGTTCGTTTAGGGGTGCGCGTAATTTGTGCATCTTAGGAATAAATTCTTGATAATAATTTCCTAAGCCCAAGAAGATTTGTAACTCGGCTAAATTTTTTTTTTTTTTTATTTCCGTGGTTCTTTCTGGGTCTAGTCTTCTTCCTTCTTCGTTAATAATATGGCCCAGATATTTTATCTCCTTCATAAAGAAGTCACATTTATTTTCCTTTACCTTAAAACCTTAATTTTCTATCTGCCTGAAAACCTCTTGAACGTGTTCCCAGTGTTGTTCAATATTTTTTGCTATTTATCAGGATGTCATCAAGGTATGCGATCGTGAAATCCAGTCCGCCTAGCATAGCGTCCATTATTTGCTGAAATATCGCCGGCGCGACCTTGATCCCGAATGGTAATCTCTGAACTTGTATAATCTTTTTATGTGTGTTTATGCACAAAAACCTCGAGCTTTCCTCATCTACTGGTACTTGTAGGTATGCTTCGCTCAAGTCTATTTTTGAAAAAAAATTTTCCCCGTTCAACTTTGTGAAAACTTCCTCTGGACTAGGGAGAGGTTATGGGGTCCACCTTTTTTCATATAAGTGGACTCGACCAGAGTGTTACTTGGACTGCTGCTGTTAAATACCCAGGATCAGTCAGAATTGAGAGAATAGTAAGAAGACTGAGATTGTGATTGAGTTGGAGGTAGAGTAATAGTGTGAGGTAACCGCTTGTAGCAGTCAGTTACAAGCACGCCCGACTCTAAGGAAGTCCTACCTTAATTCTTGCGTTTGTCATTCATTGGAGACCGAATTTCATCTCGGATTCCACAACGAGAGGATAGTGATAATATTTCATCGCTGCATTCAATCCCGTCGAGAAATCAGCGCATACTCGTATCTCACCCGATTTCTTTTTCACGTAAACCGTAGGTGCGGCCCATTGACTATATTCCACCTTTGTCAATATACCTGTTTTCACGAGTCTATCCAACTCTTCGTCTATCTTTTCTAATGATGCGAAAGGTACATTTCTTTTCTTCTTGAAAATGAGTTGTACATTTTCTTTTAGTTCGATTTTGGCCGTCATTTTTTTACACCTCCCGAGGCCAGCTGAAAATACGTCGGGGAAACACTCCTTTAATTTCTCCTTCAATTTCTCTGCATCGGTCGATAACCTTTCCACTTTTTGGCAGAACCTATTTATCGGCAAATCCCAGAGGTCAAATTTCTGCATCCAGTCAGTTCCAAATAAATTTTCCGTATTTTTTAGAACATACATCTTTAATTTCTTGGTCATCCCGTTGAACGACACATTTTTGATAATCTCCCCCTCAAATTTGATTTTTCTTCCTGTTGCCGACCTGGCTATTTTATTTGTTCTCAACATGGTCGGTTTGTTTAATTTCTTCCACGTCTGTAAGTTAATAATGGTTAAATTTGACCCGGAATCTAATTGTAATCTAATTTTTTTGTTTAACATTTCTACTTGTACGTATTTTCGTATATTTATCCCGTCCGCTTGGTCAGTTCTAGTGACTCTTACTCGGCTTTTATTTTCTTTCTTGGTTCTACAGTGCGAACTTTTATGTCCCACTTTATTGCACGACAGACAAGTCTTATAGCGGTATGGACAATTTTTGTACCAATGTAAAGTCCCACAGCGATATCATGGACTGGGTGGTGGTTTCTTCTGAAGTTTCATTTGACTTTTTGTAGTAAAATAATTGGTTTGGTTTGTTTTTGAGGAGGAAGAAAAACGTGTTTTTCGTTGTACTTTTCGTATGTGAACGATGCCAGTCTCGTCAATATCTTTCGGATCCTTTTTTACGCTTATACATCTCTGACAGTCGTCAGTCAATTTTTGTAGCTCCAGTTTTGGTTCACTCTCCAGTTTTTTAGAATTCTCCGTCAGATCTCCGCATCTTTAATCGAAACCAGGCCTTGGACGAATATCAAACTTTAAAAATTGTCAGGGCTGAGTTCAGATAATTTAAAGTCCTCGCAGTGTTTGTTTACTACGGAAGCGAATGTTATATAGTCTTCGCTATCCTTTTTTGTTAAATTTAAACATTTCCACCTTTTGTGGAATAGTGAAGTGTTCGAACTAAATAATACTGTTAAAAGTTTCACGGCTTCCCTGAAAGTCAACTCATTCGTTTTCCTCGGTAGGATGTAGTCTACGAATTTAGTGTATTCGCTTGACCCTAGTTTCCTCAGTAGTAGACGTACTTTTTTCGCGTCTGATCAATTCCCGCAATCAAACTCATATGAATCTTCATATCTTCTGAAGTAAGCCGCGAAGGTTTTGTCTTCGTCCGGTGCATAAGTGAAGTCTTTGATTGAGCTCCATATAGCATTTTACGAGAATGCCGCTTCATTTTCAGAATTTAGTCCTTTATTTGTTACTGCCCGTAGTAGTAATTCTTGTAGTTCGAGTTGCTTTTCTTCGTTTTTCTGTTGAATTTCTAATTGTTTTTCTTCGAGCCTAGTCTGTCTTTCCTCATTTTTTTTTTTTGCTGATCGAATTGCATTTTTATTAGTTCCAATATGGTTGCCTTAAATATTCCTTGTTTACACCGTAATTTAATAATAACACAGACTATCTGTTGTCATGAGAAGAGGAGGAAAAAAACTCACTTTTTCCCCTTACTTTTTCTTTTCGCAATATGTACTTTGTAGCTAGAGTTGTGTATTTGTGTAACGATTTTTCCTTTTTTTCTCAGTGTAGACTTCAGGTCTTTGTCGTCTGTTGTTCTGGAACCTTGGTACGAAAAAAATTTCCTGCGTAGAATTCGATTATTTTCTGGCTGACAGGTAAAATTCGTGTCTTCGTTACCACTGTTATGGTTGGTGCCCAAAAAGTTTTTTTTATCATTTATCTTCGCGTAGAACTTGTGTTTTTTTTCTCTCAATATCTTCGTCGCCACTGTTATGGACGACCGATAGCAATTTTTTTTTATATCCTCCGCGTAGAATTCGTTTCTTCAATATCCTCGCCGCCACTGTTATGGTCCAGGTTAGGACCAAAGAAGAACAACACGAACACAAGAGTAGAAATAACGAAGGTATATTACACGAAATAATAATACAAGATGTGGAAGGTGTTAGTATGACTGTCAGTCTGGTTTGGTGTGAACTACTATCGGCTCGACTCAATTCGACCCTCTCTCTTGTGAGGCGTAGTATACATAGTGTTAGGAAGAGTTAATTCTGTAGTTATAGGTAAGGACCCATGACACAAAGAATAAATGTTAAAGAAATGTCGCATATTTTCGTATTTTGCAAATGATAAAGCAGAAATCAGAAGAGAACGAGACACATTTTCATTTTTCTAAATGAAAATGCAGAAATCAGAATATAATGTTGCATGATTCATTTTTTAATTGACAAAAAATAAATGTGAAAGAAATGTTGCATATTTTCATTTTGTGCAAATGATAAAGCAGAAATCAGAAGAGTATGTGGCACATTTTCATTGTTCTAAATGAAAATGCAAAAATCAGAACACAAGAGTAGAAATAACGTTGTATGATTCCTTTTTTAATTGACAAAGAATAAATGTGAAAGAAATGTTGCATATTTTCATTTTTTGCAAATGATAAAGCAGAAATGAAAAGACAATATTGCATATTTTCATTTTTTGCAAATGATAAATCAGAAATCAGGTGAGAATGTCGCACATTTTCATTTTTCTAAAGGAAAATGCAGAAATCAGAATATAACGTTCCATGATTCATTTTTTAATTGACAAATAATAAATGTGAAAGAAATTTTGCATATTTTCCTTTTTTGCAAATGATAAAGCAGAAATCAGGAGAAAATACTGCATATTTTCATTTTTGCAAATGATAAATCAGAATTCAGAAGTGAATGTTGCATATTTTCATTTCTTGCAAATGATAAAGCAGAAATCAGAAGAGAATATTGCGCATTTTCATTTTTCTAAATGAAAATGCAGAAATCAGAATATAACGTTGCATGATTCATATTTTAATTGACAAAGAATAAATGTGAAAGAAAAGTTGCATATTTTCATTTTACGAAATGACAAAGCAGAATTCAGTAGGAAATGTTGTATACTTTAATTTTTCTAAATGAAAAACTATCAAAGAGTAAAAAATGTTGCATATTTTCATTTTCTTACATGAAAAAGCAGAAATCAGTGGAAAATGCTGCATATTTTCTTTTTTCGAAATGAAAAGGTACAAATCAGAAGAAAATGTTATGTGTTTTCATTTGTCGAAATGAAAATGCAGAAATCAAAATGTAACGTTCCATGATACATTTTTTAATTGACAAAGTATAAATGAGAAAGAAATGTTGCATATTTTCATTTTTGTAAATGATAAAGCAGAAATCAGAAGAGAATGTGGCACATTTTCATTTTTCTAAATGAAAATGTAGAAATCAAAATATAAAGTTGCATGATTCATTTTTTATTTGACAAAGAATAAATGTTAAAGAAATGTTACATATTTTCATTTTTTGCAAATGATAAAGCAGAAATCAGAGGAACAATTTTGAATATTTTCATTTTTCTAAATAAATCGGAAGACAAAATTTCATATTTTTCTTTTTCTAAATGAAAAGTCAGAAATCTGTAGATGTTTCCCTTTTCTAAATGTCAAAGAATAAACGAGAAGGAAATGCTTCATATTTTTATTTTTCTAAATGATAAACAGAAATCAGAAATTAAAATATAGCATATTTTTATTTTTCTAAATGATAAACAGAAATCAGAAATTAAAATATAGCATATTTTTATTTTTCTAAATGATAAACAGAAATCAGAAATTAAAATATAGCATATTTTTATTTTTCTAAATGATAAACAGAAATCAGAAATTAAAATATAGCATATTTTTATTTTTCTAAATGATAAACAGAAATCAGAAATTAAAATATAGCATATTTTATTTTTCTAAATGATAAACAGAAATCAGAAATTAAAATATAGCATATTTTTATTTTTCTAAATGATAAACAGAAATCAGAAATTAAAATATAGCATATTTTTATTTTTCTAAATGATAAATAGAAATCAGAAATTAAAATATAGCATATTTTTTTTTTTCTAAATGATAAACAGAAATCAGAAATTAAAATATAGCATATTTTTATTTTTCTAAATGATAAACAGAAATCAGAAATTAAAATATAGCATATTTTTATTTTTCTAAATGATAAACAGAAATCAGAAATTAAAATATAGCATATTTTTATTTTTCTAAATGATAAACAGAAATCAGAAATTAAAATATAGCATATTTTATTTTCTAAATGATAAACAGAAATCAGAAATTAAAATATAGCATATTTTTATTTTTTAAATGATAAACAGAAATCAGAAATTAAAATATAGATATTTTTTATTTTTCTAAATGATAAACAGAAATCAGAAATTAAAATATAGCATATTTTTATTTTTCTAAATGAAAAACAATAAATAAAAAAACATTGAATATTTTCATTATTCTAAATGTAAAATCAAAAATAAAAAGATATACAGTTTATTTTTATATTTTTAAACGAAAATATATAAATCTGAAAAAGATATTTCCATATTTCTTTGCAAAAACACCTAAAGAAGTAAAAATATAGTTCATTTTCTATATGTTGTCTACATAAAATGGCAAAAATGAGAAGACCATGTAGCGTTTTTACATATTTCTGAATAAAAATGCGCAGATCTGAAAAAATGTCGATTCGTGATATATTTTATAAATATTTCTAAATAAGAACGCCTAAATCTGTGGTGCAGCTTATTTCCTTATTTCCATATTAAAATGAATAAAAGTAAAGAAAATTTAGCTATTTTTTCATATTTCCATATAGAAATGTGTAAACGTGAAGAAAATGTAGCTAATTTTCTTATTTCTAAATTAAAAATAAAAAATGTATCGTTTTACATATTTCTAAAGAAAAAGTATAATTTAACAAAAATGTATCATATTTCTTAATTGAAAAGCTTTTTTGTGAAGAAAATGTCGGTTATCTTCATATTTTAAAATAAAAAAGTATAAAAGTGAAGAAAGTATAGCTTAAATGTATCTTATTTTCATATTTCTATATAAAAAATCTTAAATCTAAATAAAATTATTTGAATATTTATGAATAAAAAAATATCTGAAAAATATTGCTAAATAAACATCATGTTAAGAAAATATAGTGTATTTAAATATTTCTATATAAAGAAAGCATGAATCAAAAGAAAATATAGTTTATTTTTCATATTATAAATAGAAAATTCATGAATGTGAAGAAAATGTTACCTATTTTAATAAATCATCAGTATTTTCAGATTTTGGGGTTTTTATTTATATTTATGTGGTTTTTTCTTTAGAAATATGAAAATACGGTACATTTTCATATGATGTAGGATTTATTATATAGAAATATGTCAGTCGTCTTCATATTCTACTTTTAAGAACTGAATTACCCACACATATGTTTTGTTTATATTTGTGAAATCTTGTGTAGAACCTTCCACAGTATTCGGAAGAAATGATAACAGAGAAATGATACACAATGCGTCTACAGTCTTCTGCTGATTTGAATGCAGTTATGCTTTTCTCAGACAGGTTGCCGAACACGTCTATAGATCCCAGTCTGCCTTGCAATTTAACTTATAAGTAGAGCGAAATAGATGGATACATATCTATTGCAATGGTATTTGTGCGAAAGTGAACGCTACAAACTCGTCCAGAATTTGAACAAAGCTCGCCGATTTCACCTTTAGTGCCGTTAACCGTTACGCTACTTGCACACACACACACACACACACACACACACACACACACACACACACACACACACACACACACACACACACACACACACACACACACACACACACAGATATGTGACTTTTTCGACTGCACAGTTAGGGAACGTCTGTGAGAAAAAGAGAAGCATGATGCAATTAACACCGCTAGAAATTTAAAAACGGCATGCTGTGCTGCTTGTTTTCAAAGTGTTTGGGTATATATATATATATATATATATATATATATATATATATATATATATACAGAGAGAGAGAGAGAGAGAGAGAGAGAGAGAGAGAGAGAGAGAGAGAGAAAGAGACACATACACTGCATAAAAAAAAAAAAAAGCATGAACTTTGGACAATTTATTCATAACCTCGATCCCGGTGTACAAAACCTCATTCGGAAATTGGAAAGATATAATAAAAGTTTGAATAACATACATTGTCGGTAGAATTTAATAAATCTTGTTGGTGATTAATTATTTCTGCCTAAATACACCATATATATACTCAGCACCTGAAGATTGCGTTGTACATGAATCTCACAGTCATACTATCGTTAAGGAATAATATGTATATTTATTAATATATACTTCTCTGTTCCTTAAATGCATTTTTCTGTGTATGCATATAGTGATATAGGTATTTAAACAATTTCTCATCTGCACACAGGGATAATTATATTTCTTTCCTGAAGAATTTGTGTGCATATATAATGGATATATATGTGATATTTTATCACATATTTATTATATATAGTATATATAATTTGTGTGCGCATTGCAGTGTTTGTTTTGTATCGTTGCGAAACAATTTTACTCAAACTGCAAAACGAATTATTACTCATTGATATTGTCCCTTGAAAGAAAAAAGAAACACCTGACCCACTTACAACCCCGTTTGACCTCTTCATCAGTCCTCAAAATAGAAGAGGAGTTCCAGACAGGAAATGTAAATGACTTGACCAAGCAGGAGAGGAGCGACCTTCATGTCATTAGTTATTCGTTGATCTTCGTTTCATAGCCAATTACAAAAATATGTCTAAAAATGGCTCAAAATAAAAAAGAGCTGCTACGTCGCAAGCAGTTAGTGTTTGAGTTCATTTAAAATCCAAACAATTTAGCTTGATGAAAAATAAATAATTACATTATTATTAATTCGTCACATTTGTGATAAAAACAGAAAAATGAAAAACTTGTTTGCCTATTGCATTTATTCGTAAACGTAGAGAATTACAATTTGTTTAATTTATATTAATTGAAACACGTTTTATCAGAGATTTTGCGTTCAGGTGATGCTATGTATGTTTGCAGTTTTTTTTTTATGCGTATAAAGTTACATACATATCTAAGCATACACATTCTGATCATAAATTTATCGTTCGTGTTGGAGCAAACGTGCGAACCATTTTGATTAATACGCAGTAAACTATAATGGCGCATGCTTGCATATGTGATTCTACCTGTGTGTATGCGTACGTGTGTATGCGCATGTGTATGTGTGTGCGTGTGTGGTTATGCGCGTGTGTATGTCTTTGGTTGTGTGTGATTAAACTTTACTCGCGTATACTGTTAGCTATTGCCACAAAAAAGTGCGTTATTTAAATGGAAATCTGTGTATGGTGTCTGAAGATACAGTTAAACATAATACTTTTCTTTGTTCAGACTTCTGCTTCTCACCGCACTTCTTAACACTTGTTTTTTCTGCAAAGTATTTATTAATTTTTGTGATAAAGGACGTCAGTATGTTTAAAACAATGTCACCTTTTAATCATACATGTTCCCTTCTCGCCGTGCTTTCTTTTCTTTTTTTAACTTACTTTTTTTTTTATTTATTTTTACATTATTGTTTTATGTCATTATTTTCCCCCCCATATGATAAAGAAAATGAAAACACTCGCACACCTGTATTTATTCGCTTAGGTATGAGTCTGTTTTGATATTCAAGAATAATTGTAGATGTGTATGCGTGTTTGTCAATTCGTTCAAATTCCCTTTTGATCAAAGCTAATTACACATTTCAGAATATGTGGCCCATCGGTTTGACCGCCAAATGGACTAACTATAATCATTAGTATATAAGATTCGGGTCGATACAGCTCCCTAATAATCTTTATTACTAGTTACTGTTTGTGTAATAATAATGTCCTGTGACTTTGATGGAAGATTAATCGACCTTAGTAAAAATATTCGGTCGCATAAAGTTAAATTTTGTTTTAAAAGACTTGGGAGGAGAGGGTGAGAGAGAGAGAGAGAGAGAGAGAGAGAGAGAAAGAGAAAGAGAGAGAGAGAATAAAGAAGAGAGAGAGAGCATGAATCCTGTAGGACGTGGCATTCATCCTTTTGGAGTATTTCACATTGTTGCGTAATTACTCATAACCACTCATCAGTAGAAAAATGAGATGCATATTTTGCTCACTTGAAATTTCACTTACAAACATGATTAGTCGCTTGTACATGCAAGCGCTCTCTCTATATATATATCTCACTCTGTCTCTTTCTCTAATCTTTCTCTCTATATAGTTCACTCTATAACTTTCTCTAATCTCTCTCTCCATCTCTATCTCTATCACGCATACAGTTGTTTATTTTGTTAATATTTTGAATCTTTTAGAAATATCTGAAGGTTTTAGTCTACATTTTCGATGATAACGTTATATTTTTTAAGCTTCTCTTTTGAGTTCAATGTGAATTTGACGTTTATAAGTATATACAGGTAAGGAAGCAAAATTTGCAACATTTCCCGAACCTTCGAAACTAGCTTATTAATAAAAAAAATAACATTAATGATGTCCATAAATAATAAGAAAACATGTCTTATAGCATTTTCAATTACAACCTCAAAAAAATCTCAATGTTTCAGAATTTGACTAAAAGTATTTGAATATATTAGCTTACACCGCCTTGATGGCAAATATGACAATATTAATGTTGGTATCGGAGGTCTTGTTATGACGTTCCATACGGCGTAGTATACTATGGATCAGGTCCAGGCTGTAGAGAGGCAGGAATCTGCTGACCAAAAATCGTTGCTCTGTTGGTAGTGATAACAAATCCTCATCGTTGCTCTGTGATAGTCATAACAAAATATAAACACAAAACCTTGTAGTAGACATCAGCATTTACCATTTTTCCAAGCTTGTAGAAAAAAAAACTGGACATTTTTTTCCGTTGAAGGTCACAATATCAACGATCATGACTCGGGCAGAATGTTTGACCCAGAATATACACTTAACATCCACAAGGTACCGGCCATTTCAGCAGATCAAAACTGAATCTATTGTGAAGATTTGATCAGATAATATTTTAACAGTGAACCCACGATTCTTGAGGTATCTGACCACTTTCTTATACCTTTCCTGATTCCTAGAATTCATAGCGATGTGAAGAGATGTCTTGGTATCTTGGTATTTGATTTAAAGCCCAGGTTGTCATGTACAATCATTCTGAGAGTTTTGGGGTCTATAGCTATCTTACACAAAAATGTTGTTAGATCCTTTGTAGTTTTGGTCTTGAGAGCGTTTTAATGTAGTGCCAATCACGCACTGTTCGGGATACTCCTGAAACAGGTGTGTAATAGAAGTGGACAGTATAATGTATTTTGCATTTGATTTCACATCATCGGGTGCTATCGTTGGTTGGTCATCTTTTTGATTCTCCACATTTTTATATTCCCACTTCCGGAGAGGGTGAAGAAAAGATTCTGTTTTAGTAAAAAATATAAAAATTTAATGGTTCTTTTTTTAGCTATTTATTATGTTTCTTGTAATTTTTTCGTTTTATAATCTGTTGAAAAAATGATGTAAGAGGAAAGATAATGAAAGCAGAATTTTTTAAAATCATTAATTCGAGAAGCTAACACGAAATGTATTTGAAATGAAAGTCAAATCATCTCAAATATGATCAGATATTCGTCAACATAAGAAATATTTGAATTAATATTTGTAAAGAAGCATAAGGCAGTATGAATTAAAGAAATTTAGTTCAATTTCTTAAGACGAACAAAGTTAAATGCATTCGAGCATAATGAGTCAAAACAGTAAAGCTAGATTCATGCATTTATCTTTGTCGGTCGACCTAATAGCGAGCAGAGAACCATGAGTAGACGGGATGTCAGCCAAGGCTTGAGAACCTTTATTGGCTCATACATGAGGAAAGAAGAGATCGATTCATACATTTGCCAAAGACATTAGTGAAAAGTGAATGCGACAGTTTGCCGATCTCACTTTCCGCGTAAATAATTGCATATTCAGTTTCATATTATAGAAAGATAAAGACGGATATAAATCATCGGAAATGTTTACAGTCGATGTATTGTATGATAAAATTAAACTTGAATTGGAAACAATTGAAACCATGTAGACTGTCTTTTTATTGGAATGGAGAAATGTAAAATATTGGTGATGCAATAGGAAAAACTTAACTACTCAACAATGAAATCCTCAATACATTGAACAGAAATGAACACTAAAAATCACTTGTAAAATTTCAAGCAGATTCAATTAAACCGGATAAAATAAAAGATAAAGTAAGGAAAGTTTCTCAGAAATGCAAAATTGATTTGGGAAAAGACTCAGTTGTAGAAATATTATAAAAATACAATCCGCATTAAGATATTCGACGTCTTTTGTAAGCTGGAGGCAAATGAGAAAATTAAGAAAAACGTAATGAACTGCCGGTTGTAGAGAGAAGACATGAAAAGAAATGAGCCCCTCAAAATAAGTGCATTAGAAGAAATTACGTTTAGGCTAAGATAGATAACACGTAGCAGAAATGTAAGCCTCACACCCATGTGAGAACCGAGATGAAACCATCAATAATATTATAAACAGTTGTAAGAAATTAGCTCATAGAAAGTACAAAATAACCCATGATAGAGTAGGAACAGTGATCTACTGATAACTTTTAAAACATAAACATACAAACCATGTGATTAAATCAAAATCTGACTTAGAGAATAGAAAAATAAAAAAAATTGAGGACTTTGAAATTCGAAAGATCGAAAGAATGATAAATTTTGCCAAGTATTGGATGTAGTGACCGAATAAAGAATATAGTGAAAATGAAAGAAAATGAAAATATGGAATATTTTTATCATTTCACTCTAGTCAAGGCGACTAAGACGCAAGGGGGTTATTGAGATTAATAAAAACATAGAAAACTAATGCTAACGAGAAAGGGCAATAGAAAAAAAAACAGGATTCAAGGAAACAGATGAAGATTGACGTTGCATTTATAGTTGTGAAGATCGTAGTTCATACGAAAGCAAGAATCTGGAAGCGAGCCCTACAGTGCGAGCGAAGAAAATATTAGAATAGAACTTAGTTGCATTTATCAGTTTCAGCAGTAAAATGATGAGACCTAGCTGCCAATCTAGTACTACATCAAGTCGAAGCATTCATCAAGTCAAGGCACCATAGTGGATAGCTCATCAGAACAATGTCAATGAAAATATTTATAGAAGGGCCACAGGGAAGCTACATTCCAGTTGTAGGAAAGTCACTGAAGCCGAGATGACAGGTCAGATTCTTCCTTGGATTTTGTCAAGAATCTCTAGATACGTAGCAGAAGCATCAGACCATATACAGCGTAACAGCATTCAATGCACGGACGAATGGTAGGAATAAAAAAGGAAAAAAAAAAAAAGCGAATTATGCACTCAATTCTGTTTGGGTTCTTCCCATACGCATATATTGTGATAAAATGAATGATCACAATAATTGAAGAAGAAAAGCAGGAAAATCATTCTTCCATAATTACCCTACCTGCCAGTTATTACTAACAGAAAGCTGCTACACCCATATTTAACCTTGACATAAGTTAATACTACCACTACTAGTACTACTACTAGTTATTCGCGTGTTCATGTATTTTCATCCATGCATCTTCATTTAATATTAGGTATACACAAATGACTTTTGCTCTGCCTAGCGTATAGCTTGCCCAGTCAGCCAAAGAATTTTGCCGACATGAAAACTCTATCCAAGTAAAAATCAAAAACATCTTAGATTAACAAGTTGAATTGTTGATTGAACCGGAGGACATCTGAACAGACATGACTCATGAGAATTATGCAAACAAATTAGAATACTACAGAAAGTGTGAAAAGCCATAATAATGACTGAAAATTGATATAAATTTTTGGATATACAGATTTCTACAGATATGTATGTTTTTTGAGGGTATCAAATATGTATAATATAAATATTTTTTTAATATTTTCTTTACATTTATCTATGATTTTAAATATTTTTACAGGTTTCCTTATAGCAGCGAATATTGGACACTCTCCCCAAAGATGCGGAAGAGACTTGAAGCAACAGAAATGTGGTTCTACAGAAAGATGCTGAGGATGGACCGAACATGTGAGCAAGTACGAGGTTTGGAGAAAATGGAATCAAAAAAGAAACTTATACTTAACATCAGGAAGAGGCAGTTGAGGTTTCTAGGGAACATAATGAGGAAGGGGTGGTTGGAAAACATGATACTCACGGGACAAATTGAGGGAAAGAGGGACAGAGGAAATATATAATAGAACAGGGTTTGGGAGAAATAAAAAAAAGACAAAACATTAAAACCTAGAAGGGACAGGAAGATGTAGAGGACCAAGATCTCCTACGTCATGAACGGAAACGGCGCACAAAAGAAGAAGAAATAGCACGTAAATACCCTTGCAATATTTGTTCTTAATTCTATTACTGCGCAAGAGAAAGCCATAGTATACCTATCAACATTCCAGTGTGGTGGAAAATTATTAATAAAACTGAGCAGATAAACTGCAATTAATGAAATTCAATTGATGTCGGCGGAAATCTAGCGGGTAAAAGAATGATGCATATTCAAACTAAGGAAGCAAACGGTAGACACTGATCTTGTCAAGATGGAGGAACTGTTCATACAAACGGACAACCAATAAGAATTTTTAATTTCAAGTAAGAAAAAAGCTCAATGAAAATCTGGGGATGATGGAGTTGCTTAAAAATGACTTGTGAGGTTAGGATTCAGCGTAAAATTGAAGGTCAAGAAAATTTGGAGAGGATTTCAATTGTACTAGAATTAAAGTAAAAAACTAATTATGTTCTTTAATTTGTAAGTCATTTCTTCGAACCCATAATGATGATCATCATCACTGACCCATGTTCTTTTTGTTTGCTTTCTTCCTTTCCTCTTCTCTCACGATTCCTTGTTTCTTCTCTATTGATTTTATCTCAATTTTTCAGTTTTAAAATATGATTACTGATGTTTCTTCTACTTCCTCTTTTATTTTCACTTTCTTCTTCTTTTTCTTCTTCTTTTTCTTCTTCTTGCCACCACTATTATTAATAATCTTATCTCAATATTGATTTTATATTCTTTTTCTCTTTCTCCTTGACACTCTTGTTTTGGCTGTCTCCAAATTATTTTTTTTAATTTAACGTAATTTGTAAATAAATAAAGACTGACTTTTATTATTTATTTATTTATTGATTTAATCTTATAAAGAAATCCATATTTTTCAGGACAAATGCAACGAGACGAAAATGATATATTTATTAGAAAAAGCCACGTTTGACTCATTTCCGGTGTATCCTTTAAGGACCGAACGAGCGATGAGCTGCCAGGTCAATCTGATAACCATCATTTTACAACAGAAAGTTTTCTCTATGAAAATTAAGAATAAAAAGCAAAAATAAAGTAAAATAGAAAAATTGATTATTTGGAAAGTAGCAAAAAGCTGATAGAGTATCTTGTTGGTGTTTGCTTTCTAACTTGTGAGGTTTTTATGTCAAGTCGAATAAGTGTGATGAGATAAGTCATTTGTTTTATCAGCAAATTAAATGTTTTGTAGGTATGCATCCTTGAGAAGAATGATCAGAGTTTTTAGAAACATTTCCGAAAAGAAATTTTTGGGCATTGTTTTAAAACCAGGAGATTAATTGAAGAATGAATAAAGTTAATGGGGAGCGTTTCGCAAATTCTCACAGGAAACGTGCGTTAAGAACAGATGCACCATTTGTAAAATAATATGATAATTATCTAAGTGAACAAAAGCAAATATTTAGTATAATTTTTATCAGTTTAACCCTAATTACTTCTTATGCATCAACATACTGGTTTTACAAAATATTCATAATTAAAATTAATACTCGAAAAAAAGAAATTGGGAATTTAACTATGACTCTGTATATAACTTCGATATGTATTGAATTTAAACTAATGTTTATGCTTATCGGCAACTAAAATTATACCGAGGTTACCTACGCGACGCATGCATCATTATTGTATAGTAGCTACTTGGTTAATTTCAGATTCAGAAGTATTTTTGTATTGCTCTTTCATAGCTGCAAACCGACGATAAAGTAAGAAATTGTCAGCTATAACAATTACAATTGTATTAGGTTGGTGCAAAAATAATGTCGTTTTTTGGCGTTCAACTTCAAAAGATCATAACTCCTTTCATAATAAACTTTATTAATCGAAATAAGAACCATTAGAATCGACACATTTTTGCCAACGAGAAACAAGTTTATTTATCCCATTAACATAGAAATCTCGGGCACATACATTGGAGCTTCTGGTGCATTTCGTCAATTTCTCGGCAGTACTTCTCCGCCGTAATCATTTCGCCCAGATTCAAAAAGCTGTGATGGATGAGACCGGCCGAAGACCACCAAACAGTCGCCATAACCTTTTTTTTTGTGCAATTTCGGCCTCGGGAAGTGTTGTGGAGTTTCTCCGGCATCCAACCACTGTGCCGAACGTCGCCGGTTGTCGTAGAAGACTCACTTCTCATCACACGTCACAATCCGCTCGAGAAATGGGTCGTTTTTGTCACGCAGAAGGAGCGTAGAAGACACCTCAAAACGACGATTTTTTTGATTATCGTTCAATTCATGCGGCACCCATTTATCCAACTTTTTTGACTTCCCTATTTGCTTTAAATGGCGAACGACTGTTGAGTGGTCGACCTCGAGTTCAACAGCAACAGTGTGATTTTGCGAGGATCGGCTTCAATTAAGGCTTTCAAATGTTCGTTATCAACCGCGACCGTCTTCATCTTCGAGGCTCTCGTCACCATTGCGAAATTTCTTGAACAACCGTTGTGCCACACATTCGTTAGTGGTTCCTGGGCCAAACGCATCATTGATATCACGAGCTGTTTCGGCAGTTTGAACTGGAACAAGAAAATCGTGCGGATTTGAATTTTGTCCATGCTGTCGAAAAGCCTGCAAAAAAATGAATGAAGAGATTGAGAACGGTAACGAATAACACGATTCGATAGAGCGAAAAACGCGCTTCAAAATGATATATAACATGGCTATATATATCAATGAATTAATTCAGAAATCATATATGAAAGTAACATATGTGAGAAAACGACATTATTTTTGCACCAACCTAATAATAGCATTTACTTTTGAATAGTAAAATCATAACAATAGGTTCAATTATTTAAACCATTTAGGTACATTTTCTCTTTTCTTACGAAATTGTTTTAAATCTGTTATTTTCTTTATGAAATAAACAGGGTAGAAATAATTTTGCTCAAAAACCTTTCTTTAAAATATGAGCTTGAATCTAAAAATATATATTATCTCCTTGTCTATTTCTTTTTCTGACTCTCTTTTTCTCTCTCGCTCTTTCTCTCAACCTTTCTCTATATCTCTCAAAACAAGTAATTTATTAAGCTGTTTGGACCGGCACAGCGTCATATTTTATGCTGTATCCAATGATTGTGAAACAACTTATGTAATTGAGTTATGATTTATAGGCTGTAGACTGTAATTGTTGGTTAATTAGATTTATACGAAATGATCTTGATAGGTAGGTATCTACATAGATATACATGAAAGAGACCTAAATCTCTCTCTCTCTCTCTCGTTATATAAAATAAGTTATGACTTGTTGAACATCCGAATATATATATATATATATATATATATATATATATATATATATATATATATATATGTGTTTTTAGGATATAGAATAGTAGTATCCGAAATAAATGATGAAAGTGGAAAAGGAAATTTTTTTTTTGAATAACTTATTTCAGAAATTTAAATTAAAACACGTAAATTTCTGAAATAAGTTATTCAAAAAAAAAAAAAATTCGCTTGAAGATGGAACAGAGCTTTCTTTAACTCAATTTAATTCAAATAATTATATTGAAGTTTTCGGCTCTTGTTTTGAAATATGAGACCTCTTATGTCGCGAGTTGGAATCATATTTTTAAATAAATAATTATATATATATATATATATATATATATATATATATATATATATATATATAATTAAAACGAAAGATGGTCCACGTGTGCTTCTTAAAATATGTATATTTAATAGTCCGATTAATGAAATTTGAAGAATAAAATGACAGAAAAAATGATAATAATATTGTCAATAAGACGGATGATATTTATTATATATTTATACGCATTTTTTACTAAACCGAAACATAACTTCACAACACTACAACAAATCCATAGATGGTCATTGCTACCTAAATTTCAACAGCTGCACCCTACCAATCTAAAACAATCAATAATCTACAGCCAATGTTTACGCATAAAATATATCTTTTCGGAATTTGGGTATTACAAAAATCACAATGGACAACTATATTACTTTCTCAATAGGAATTACCCACTTAAAACTATAAAAAAAATCAGTCACTATGGCTTCCAAACAAAATAGAAATACTCTTCTAACCTATGAAACAAAAACAAAAAAATCCAGAATTCCCATGTTTTTTTTTTAAATTTTAATTACAGTATTCACAAACTTTGCCATATCCTACTAAAATATTTCCAGTATTTAAAATTTGATCACACAATTAAAAAGGTATTTAGCGAGAATCCACTCAACGCCCGGCGTCACCCCCCCCAACCTACACACTACTAATATCATTTGGCATACATAAATCGCCAGCTCATCAAGGGAACATCACGTGCAATAAACCCCGATTTCAAATCTGTAAATATGACATCACTGATAGCATTTCTCCGGCATCCTCACAGTATTCAGACCACCCGCTTTGACTTGTAACAGTTCAAATCTTATGTATTTATTTTTCTGCAACAAATTCAAAAAAGGAAATTATTTCGAAGAAAGCGACACAGAATTCCGTCTCCGGTTCAATAACTATAAAAAAAATCCATCAAAGACAACAACAATATCCCTGTCGCTGCACGCTTCAACCAACCAGAACACAGCATTAATAACATTAGATGCATGTTTTTAACGTCTTCATATAAAAATCAACAAGAACAACATAAATCCGAGTTGAAACACATTTTCAAAATAGAATCACCTATGAAAGGATTGAACATAGATTTAGGTTTACTCAGGGAATACAGTTTCCACAGAGAGGCTTCCACAAACCCTCCACTACTCCAATCTAGGTCAAAATAAAATTTCTTACAGTAATACATGAAGAAAAAATCCCCGGAGAGTGAGTTCCATCTCATTGTTTATTTCTCGCCTAGGTGAAAATTTCGACTTTAAAATCTTTCTCTTCGTGCTTCGGTTTAGTCAAAAGGCCTATACATATATAATAAATATTATCAGTCTTTTTGACAATATTGTTTTCATTTTGGACTATTTTAAATCAGTCCACTCCGAGTAGATCTCTGTTTTTTTTCTATTAGTTCGTATACTGCATTGAGCTATTATTGCTTTTCCGATTAACTGTGATATTACATATGGTCATGGTTTATTGTCAAGAATTGTGTTCATAGATCAATGTATTTCCTCCTTAGTGAATCCTTTTCTTTCCTCATCAAACTGGCATTTATTAAAGCGAAATTTGGGTCAGACGTCATTACAATGAACTGCCAGTGCGTTTAAATTATTCTTATACAGCATATTTATGCGATGCTTATATAGTTGTTTTAGGTTTGTGGAGGTTTGCAGATGTACACTATATATATATATATATATATATATATATATATATATATATATATATATATATATATATATATATATATATATAGTAGGTCGATAGCTACAGAGGAACAATCTGGGATTAATTCATACACAGCTTCAGTGATGATTGATGGAGAGAGAAGAGATGGAGAGAGAAGAGATGGAGAGAGACAAGCAAAGAAACGAGGATAAGAGTTTTGTTTAGTGGGCAAATCTGTGGTGCTGGCCACCAGTGATCAGATAACATGTACGTACGGTCGTGTTATGGTTATTGTCTGCCAGAGTTACTGATTAATAGTGAAAAGATATCCCAGAAGTCAACGGAGCAGCGTACGATTTTATCTGCCCTATATCTGACGGTTTTCAGACAGAATCTAGAGAGAAAGACAAAAGAACCAACTAGAGAACGACCCACGAAGTCGCATTTCTCTACTTGTTCAATTACATTTTCACCCGTTGGTCAAAAACCAACATACATAGCTAATTAAAAAATAACAAAAATATTCCTAATCTTCCCAAACAACAAAAACAAACTAAAAATACATTGCTTTTTCTCCGTGTGTTTTTACAGTAAAAGAGCGTGAAAGCTATGTTTAGAAAAATAACAACCATCAGTAGATTTCAGTTTTGTTTATCTGGACGAGAAGAAAGATAATAAATATATTTCAACAATGTGTTAAATTCAGATATATTGGGATCTTTTGACAACGTCATCAACTGTACAATCATGTCACTGAAGTTGGCACATATATAACATTACAGGCAGAAAGACAGAGCTAGAGAGAAGAAGAAAACATTTCTTTTTTTTTCGAATTCGAAAATAAAGCCAGTGTGGCTAGATAACCGTTTAAAAGTGGCAATAATAACTAATCAAGAGAAAAACTTGTAGTACTTTATTAAATTTCAATGCTATTTTCTGACTCAAACGCCGTGATTAAGTAATCCATATTTTAACGATCATCTTGGTTATAACATCAATTCCATCAGTTGAATTGAGATGTCTGATGTCTATTTAGAAATTTATGTAGATTTTTACCAACCTTGGCATAAATTTCAAAATAACTATTAAATTGACGGTTGCAGGTAGAAAAATTATCTTGCACTTCGCAAAAAACAGTAACTAACAAACCAAAACAGAATTACCCCGTGTTGTATGGCATTAGCAAAATTATTGCAATTAAAACACTTCGATAAGTGTAAACATTCTGGTAGATGTATAGTTCCAATACAGTGCAGTGGCGTAATAATAGTAAACGCGATAGATAGCCTCGTTATCAAATAGTCGCGGATTCGGTTTTTTAACAATGAAATATTTGATTTTTTAAAAAAAGTAAATTCAATAAGAAATAAATCATTATCAATAAAAATCGAATAACTTATTTTTCTGAACAAAACGTAAAAAATAAATATCTCAAGACATGCAAATTTCTATGGTTAGATTTCTATGTTAACATTGATTTCATTCCATTTGTATATATACTTCTCATAAAATGTTAAGGCAATTTAGGTCAGAAAATTGCTTTATTTGAATAACTAAGCAATATTATTTTCTGGAGGAACATAAAGACAGTAAATGTATTTTAATAATAAGTCCTGAGAAAATATACTCACATAATGGTAAGGTTGGTGTTGCTGTCAAAAGATAACCTTACCATCAAGTCACAGAAGTCGACATCAGAGAGAGAGAGAGAGAGAGAGAGAGAGATGATTATAAAGTTAACAAAAGATTAGTTTGGAAAACAAAACATTAAAAATTGATTTAAAAAAATGAATATGCACATTAGTTAAGCCCATTAAGCAAGAATGGCTAAGCTGGGCATGATAGCGCACTTATTTTTTTATTATAATTTAAAATTTTTCATGGTTTCTATCGAACACGCACACAAAATATGAGTTTTTCATATTAGTTCATGCAATATCCACATTGCCAATATTCACATACTGATTTGGCAGAATATTGGCGCATTTCGAAAGTTAGGTTTTCCGTAATAGGAACACACACACACATATTGAGTGTGCTTTCGAAAAGTAGCGAACCAGCTTGTTGCAGTATACTTTTGGAATGCAAAACACTATTACTGACAGATAATCCTTGGAAGAGGGCTTGAAATTAATTTACTTCTGATTACCACAGTAATGATACATTTCTAGATACAAAAATGAATCTCTATGAAAGACATGGTATATGATCGTTCTACCGCGTTTACTGCAGACATAATGAAATTTCTGATAAATATCAATATTAAAAACTCATCCCTGTTTTACCACTTACAAGAGTAGAGAAAATAAACTTTACAAAAATTTTCATGATTCACGAAAGGACATATACATTCGACCCATTTCTTAACAGATTTTATTGTTTCATTTTTGTAGCATAATTATCGTAGTGTTTTCTATGTCATTTTCTTTTATTCTAGTTTTACCCTTTCTTCTTGCAATAAATCTGTTTGACTACATGTCAGAGTTACTAATGTAAGAGAAGATTTTCTGCAAACCTCAACAAGCCTCAGTATAAACGAAAGCAAAAATAGTCACTTTCTAAACTAAGCCAAATTATAAGTGAAGGCAAGACTTTAAGGCAAAACGATTTGAATAAAAGTATGAAATATAAATTAGAAGCAAAGTTTAAAGAGTCGAAAAGCTGACCCAGGTTTAAAAAAGGTGTTGTTCAAAATACTGACACAATAGAAACGGTTCAGAAATCTTAAAGAGACAAAAATGTTAAATCCATGAAAGATAGAAATAATACTAAGGAAATATGCTAAGCTTAACTTAGCGCGGTACAAATGAAGAAAGTCAGAGTTATGTAGCAGCAGTGCTTAGAAAATTCAGACGTGAATAAAAATAACAGAATAATCACGATTATGATATCGAGTACGAAGGTGATCGCAGCACTAATGAAAGACTAATTATACCAATGATATCGTATTTATCCAAATAATGAGAGCGTATTTGTCCAAATCCTCAGTAAGAACTGAAAGATAAAACCTTGAAAATAGTGCTGAAAGGAACAGCAGTATAAGACAGCACTAACTGAAGTATTTTGTCACTTCGATATTATTTTCAAAGAGAATAATTAATTCACATGTTTTCTCCTCCAGGTGCTATGAAAAAAGGTTATGTTGGGAATTGTTATCATTTCTTCCTATTCGCTATAAAAAATAGCAGCATCAAAACTGAAAAGTTGAAGAAAACATTTTGAATGACGGCAGAGTTTTAGAGGAGAGGCTAATATTTTGGACAATAAAGATATATTTAAATAACAAAGAGCAATAAATAAATAAATAAAAAAGTATCAAGAAAGCAATAACAAAAGAATGCAAAAGAAAACTACGTTCACTAGTAATATTTTTATATTGTAAACAACAATTGTTAGTTTATTAGGTAGACTCTTCTAGTAGCGTGTTGGACACCCGTTTGCCTCGAGAACACCTCTTTTCTTGATATGGATTCGACTATATTATTGAAGCACTCTTGCGAAATTTAGGCCTATGTTGTGATGGCATCCATCAGATTTCTTGATTGGTTGGCTGTACATCCATTTCCCCCAGAAATGTGATCCATAGGTACTCCATTACTATACTCCATGAACCAATATGCAACTATTTTTGATTTGTGACATGGCTCGTGGTCCTGTTGGAAATGTCTAACAGAGTGTGGGTGCCCTGTGCTCATAAACTGAGGCACGTGGTCAGACACAATACCTTGGTAGGATGCAAATTTATACGATCTGTTATTAGTACTAAGGTCCCCGATTTATGCCAAGAAAAGATGGATTGTACCATTACAACACCACGAACAGCTTGAATCTTTGATACAGTCCAAGAAGGATTCATATATTTATGACTAGCAGCATGGCCCGGCGTTGCCCGTGCTTGATTTAAAAATCGTACGACTCATACATCAATCGCTATCACTTGACTTAAAATATTTTTGCCCTTCCTTGCCTTTAAAGAAGTGCCCTTTGCCGTGATGATGTTGCTACATGCCTTACTTCTTGCCTATCTCACACTGCGAATTTTTTCGAAGCTCTATACTAAACATTAAATCTGTTACGAAAAAAGAACTAAACAAAATGAACATAAAACGATCAGCTTTAAAAAAGGACTCGTAACTGGAAAAACCGAATGAAAAAAGAATGTTAACAACAAATATTTTTCACACCCAACCCAGTTCAGCGGAATCAGAATCAACGTTGAGTTTAAGCAAGCGAATGAGCCAATTGGAGTAAAGTGCCATGCAGATTTAAATTTTTCCCACTTGTGACGAATGCAGCTATCGATTTTTTTTTGCATGCTAGCATGCTAGTTAACATTCGTGTCAGTCAGCTGTTGGCTCTCACGCTGGCCAATAGAATCTTCCTGCCTATTCGTGACAGCCAGCTATTAGCTCTCACTCTGGCCAGTACAAAATGACCGCAAACTACATGAAAACTGCCGTAGAAGCATGAAAAAATCAATTATTTCCCCTATCGATGGGAGTTGGGAAATGCAAAGTCGGTCTTGGCCTTCCCGCTAACTTGGAGCATGTGCATGTAAATTTTGGTGCAAATCCGTCGAAAATTGCGACCGTGCATTCGTTACACACATACAAATCCTGCCTTTTATAGATAGAGATTTTTTATGTCAGGTTATGGCCCTATCATCCAAAAGTCGTAGCAGAAATCGAGACATCAAATCAGACAATGTTTTCCAACCTTCCTACTGCAATATTTTGATTCTTGGTGAATTGTGACATATGTGCCTCATATTCAGCCCATGCAATTCTCGGCATATTTCTGTAGAACCACATTCTGTTGCTGTATAGGTTGAATAAGTCCGGTGACTTATTCAACTTATACAGCGAGGCAATTCTTAGAGAACTGGAAATCCTACCAGGATTCAACATTGGCGGTCACAATCTTAACAGCATAAGATACGCAGTTGACACAGTGCTGATAGCAGACACGGAAGAGAAATTACAAAACAGAGAGAGAGGGAGAGAGAGAGAGAGGGGGGGAGGGGACTAAGCATAAAATAAAAGAAGACAGAATGCATGGTCATCCGTAAAAAAATAAGAGCCCGAAATGCGATTTACAAGTCGGGGACTCTAAAATCAGGCAGGTGCGAAAATTTAAATATATGGAAAATGTTCTGACAGAGTACGGTAAATGCGACGATGAGATACATAACGAGTATAACGAAACAGGAGGATTTCGTTGCTAACAAAGAAAAGAGTACTGAACTGCCACGTGATATCTGTCCTCTTTTACGGCAGAAAATGTTGGGCTGTTTCCTCAAAGATTAAGAAGAGACTCGAGGCAACGGAGGTATGGTTCTACAGAAGGATGCTAAGGTTATCATGGGCCGAACATGTGAAGAGAGGATGCAAACAAGGAAGAAGCTTATACTTAACATCAAGAAGAGGCAGCTGAAATTTCTGGGACACGTAATGAAAAAGGAGGGCTTGGAGAATCTCATACGCACAGGACGGATAGAGGGAAAGAGATAGACAAAGGAAAGCAACGCGTGACATACCTAGCGTGACATACCTAGCGTGACATACCAAGTGTATGGCAGAACGTGATTTGGGAGAAGTATCAAAAGGACAAAACATATTGATAACTACAAGGGATAGGGGAAAGTGGAGAGCCATGATCTCCTACGCCCTAAAGGGACACGACACATAAAAGAAGAAGATCGGGGTAATTCTAGGTTGATATTCATAAGAACAACTTTTGTTAGGCCTTGATATTTCTCAGGCTGTAATAAAAATTCTACTGAGATTGCGCTCTGTGGGACGGGGAAGTCGAGAATGGAATTTATGTCATCGTACGTCGCGCTAGAGGCAAAGATCGAGATTCGCCATATCTAACAAATAAGATATGACCTCAGGGCCATTTATAAAAGTAAGCACAGATGCCTTACCTCTATATAGAATTTGGTTGGCGATCTTCCAGAACTTTCGGGATCCAATTTGTTTATTTTCAACCTTGGCCTGGACCGCTTGTACATAGCTACACTGCATTTTCTAGAACTCATGTAGCGATTGCAGGCTGTTCTGAATGCAGCAAGTGTCCAACTACACTGCTCCTTGTGATAGATACTGAAGTAATGGTTGAGGTGAACTATGGCTGCAGCGCATTCAGAGGTGAACCAGGATTGACTGTTCGGTTTTTGCTGGAATTTCTTTTGGGATATAAAACTCTCCATTTCAAAAAGGATCCATTCTGTGACGTGGACAGCAGTTTCGGAGCAGGTATGCTTGAAGAAAGTTGAGAGGAGATTACGCCATGTAAGATCGAAATCTGTTCTACTCTTCATGTAGCGAAAAATCATTCTATGGAATGGAAAATCGGAGGATAACTTTGGTTTGGAGTCAACTGGGACACTGACCAAAGAATGGTCAAACGTGCCCTGGAGGTGGGATATAACTTCCGCGAATCATTTTCAAGGCAGGGAAATTCAGTGAGGATATTCTCTCGGATATTCGGTCTAAAATTAGCTTCCCATCGTTATGAGGATTGAGAATGAGAATGCGGTACTGAGGGCTAAAAGAACCACTAGGAAGGGTGGAATAACCCCCATTAGATTATTTAACTTCCAGATAATGTTTCACTTCAGTTTGATTATATAAAATAGCGTAACAAGTATATACAATTAGCGAGATGGCTTTGTCTCGTGCTTGAGGCAATTGTATTTTTCCATATATTAGTGTTCTAGCCCAGGTAAAACGTCAGTATTTCGAATGTTCAAGGCAGACTGGAAGACACAAAGAAAGTTGAAGAATGGTGCAAAATAATGTTTTGCTCCCATTATCCCCCATACTTTGTGTTATTTCTTTTAATTTTGTATCCTAAATTAAATGCATCGTCTGGATAGAAAGATCACTCCGGGGCTTGTAAAATTTACGCTAACCAAGTTATGTAAAATCAGTCATTAATCCTATTACCATTTTCTCAAATAAATCAGACGAAGCGATGTTTTTTTTTTCTTAGATACACACTTAAATGCTTTTTTACCGAAAAGATTGCAGTGTTTGTAGTTCCATCCGATATGTTTACAATTAAAATGAATTTGTAATGATCCCTAACAGATTGTATTTTGTGTGAAATCTATCACTATTAATCAGGAAAAGCAGAAATTTTATTAGTCATAAAATAGTAATCATATATAACTTTAAATGTGCAAAACGTTTAAAAACGAACAAATGAAAAAGCCCGGTAGGCGATGAAGGGTTTAGTTCGGAATTCCAACCACATGAAGAAGGCCGGAGCGTACAATGGCCGAAACGTTGTGAATATGACAACAAAGATGAGGACAACAATCCGAACAATGTAAATAGTGTGAATAAAAAGCCATAAAAACACCATAAGTGTATATGAACGTTTCCTTACAAATAATCTGTTGCTTTAGAGAGGATTCGCTGAGAATGGAAAAAATGATCAGCATCTTTTCTGGAATATAGGTTATATTTAAGTAATAAACACTCAGACGTTAAGTAACTCAGAAGAAAATTATGTTGATTTTATGGAAACTATTTCTTGTTATCTGTCTTGTAAAGCAGAAAGGAAGTTTTGGACAGGTAAAAAATTGAAAAACAAACAAATAAACAAAACAAATGGTGTAACTCTTTTTCAAAGAAACTATGTTTAACATTTATCAAGTTGAAGATATGCAAAATAGTTAAAGACCATGAAACTTATTCCTATTTCGAAAACATGAAAGCAATCAGTTTTTAAATCTGTAACTTCTTTTCCTGATTCCATATTTGCAAATCGTTGTCCAAGTATGCTAGTTTATACAGTTGTCGCACAGAGTTAAACGAAGATAAGGCTAGGGGTATTGTAATAGTATATTTATGAATAGGTGATTGACTTTCTCAAATTAATAGTAATTTTTGATGGTGTTGATTTAAAGACATTGATGCGTTGCCACAGGAAAATGTGCATGTAAAACTTCAGCAAATGACAAACAGAAAAGCTGTTAAGAGTAAAGTGGTTTAATCTGCTGTACCCATGTAAATTGAAAACAAGAAAGAAAGACTATTTTTAGTCTGTGTGGAGATAAAGAGATAATTTGATTAGTTTTAAGTGTTCTGACCTTTTTGGTTCCAAGCTGACATCAGGCAGTGAAAAGATGGACGACGAAAATCTGAATAAAAATTACCATAATGATATCTTGAGCGTACTAGATTAACAAGTTTTAGTCATCTATTTTAAAGGCCATCCTATCTTTACCAAGTGACATGTCGGCTGACAAAGAATGCATAAAAACAGCAACGCTTTCACACTGGTTTAGCCATGAGAATTTTCCGTGTTGTTTCATAGTTATAACCAAGTACCAAACATGAATCAGCAAAGAAGAAGAATGTCTTGTATTGAATATCTCTAATGCGTGGAAATTTAATTGAACTAAAATATTAATGATGATAAATTTATTTATATTAGTGAGATGTTGGACGATCAAAAAATGCACGTGATTTTCTAAATTCTATGAAAAAGGTTTTAACGTTTTTAAGTGATTATATACATACGTTCATCGAAAGATCATTTTTGTCAAATTATCTGCATCTTATTTGCATAATTTATTTAAATATTAATGTATTTTCATATTAATAATGTAGATATTATTCTTATTTTAATATCATCATTTTTAAACTGAAACAAACGTTTTATTGTCAACACTTACTGATTTTTGACTAGTACTTCTTTCATCTAAACTTTAGTTGTATTTCATCAGAACTTACTCAGATCGTCAGTCTACGGGAGTGAATAAATGGCACGAATGCCAATCGATAAAAAAACATGTTGCACATAAGCAGGATTTCTTAAGTAAAAAGAACGCGAGTTTGTGTCTTGTCTGGAGTTTATAGTTTCTTTCCAAGTCGTACTGCTTAACCACTGCCATACAGTGACGCTTTGAGTAGTTTCGATGAAACGCAACTAAAATTAAAATTAAAGAAATACATGTCAAAAATTATTAATGGTTATTTGAATGTTTTTATTTATTTTCATTTGAACCATTTTAATTCTACTTTAGTGTTTGATTTCATTTATTTATATAAGTTCTTTGTAAGCTTATGTCTCCACATGTTTTTTTTTAACTTACACTGGGTCAACGCCCATTCACATCGCTCTAATTGGGGAGGCGTGATAAGCTGAAAAATGACAATCGAAACAGAACTTCAAGAAGAGCACCAAGAAGGAAGTACTCTAAAGAGGCACATACAATGGTAGAACATTTTCTAAATAAATAAATTTAAAACACTTGAATACAACAGAGTTGGTATTCACGTTTACAACCCCTCCCCAAATAAAGAAATAATATTTAACCTACTTCAGATATCGTATTAATATAAAACTCCCAAATAAATTCCAACTAAACACTACTGAAGTATACACTCTCACATCACAGTCAACCAAGGAGTTGACTGCGATGGCCATGATTTGGACTCTGAATTTCAAGAAGAGGACTTCAACATCATGATGAAATTGTAACTGTAGAAGTAAATGCAGAGAAATAAGTAAATACAGAGAGATAAAAATTATACCTGGAAGTTTGGGCAGGAAGTAAAAGAAGGAGGAGAATATATTGTCAGCTATGCAAGAGTAAGCAGTTTGAAATAATAATAAACACCTTATCCAAGAAAAAAAAACTTGAGAAGCCCAAATCATGAGTAATAATATTAAGGACATCCAGGCCATTAATCAATACACTACAAGAAGTAACTACAAAATAATAACATGTAAAATCGAAACTGATGCCACACACACACACACATACATATATATTATACGAAATGGATTTAATCCAACAAATATTTAATATATTTGTTTATAAGCTATTTTTTATGGATACACTTATTTGAGTAAATGCTCCGTTCTTTAATTAAACAGTATTACCGGTCTAAATGTTCGAGAAATTTTATAAATAATATGCATTCTCCGATAGAAATCGAAACTGTATGAGAGAACTTCCAGTTAAGATATATTTGGCATGTAACCTAAAAATGGTTTACACATTTTTGTTACCTGGAATAAGAAGTGCCCAAACTTCTTTCTGTCAATCCTATGAAAAAATACTTTCATGGTAATTGTTCTGATGAGCTCTTCGCTATGGTACCGAGAATTTAAGCGCAGCAAGGTCTCATCAATTTACATCTGAATTGGCTAGATGTAATCGTAAGTTAACAGTTTCTTTTCTCTCACCTCTCGTTTGTGGAACTCTCAGCCAATTTTGATCTTCCAATATTTAAATGCAATTTCAATCGCTGTCTACTGTCTTGATTACTCTTCTATTCTTCTTGCTCCCTAATGTTCTCTATTTTTCTTGTTCTTCCACGTGTCTTAGTAACTTTAGTGCCTTTTACGTAGTGATATGATTTAAAAATAAATAGACAAATAACTTCATATTTCTTGGTAAAGATAGCTCTATTTAGATACAAATCTCTTGGATAAGATTGGGATATTCGTATGAAAATTATATATTTAATAAAAAAATAAGTGGTTAACCTACTCCGGTACACTATTTCCTCTTTAACATCTCGGCATTGATTAATATTCCAGTCAATGGATCTCTGCTCCCTAAGTGACTACAACCGTTGGTCCTGCATTATATATGAAGTAATCGAGCGCAGTTTAGTGAAATGTTTGCTCTAGGAAATTCCATTAAAATAGCTTGCTTTACAATATTTCCACAACCTTTCTCTTATCCCTGTTTGCCATTCTTCTTAACGATTGATTTATATATTTAGGAGACAAAACCAAGTTTGAGAGGGAGGGAAGTGGTAGAGTGAAGGAGAGAGAGAGAGAGAGAGAGGAGCACGCGGTAGGCGGAGATTGACTACAAGCATATATAGTAGCAGGTAAAAAGATACGAATGTCGATAACGATCATGTTCGTGATGAATAACTACTTTTGCATCCTCTTCTTTCCCTTTTCATTTGTTTCCTTTAACTATTTTCTTTCTTTTTTTCTTTTCTTTGTCACTTATCTTTTATTGTTTTATTCAATTATGTTTTGCATTTCTTTATTCCGGTTTCTTCTTTTTCACCCCCTTTCAATTTTTCTTTCCTCCCTTCAACTTCTATTCAAAGGTAAAAATGTTCACGAGATATTCTGCACAAAGTAATTTGAATTAATTCGATGATTGGTTTTCTTTCTTGATTCTTTCTCTAATTAATAAGCGTGTATCACATAATACATAGATTAATATTAATACATAGATTAATATTTCCATAATTCAGAGAAATTAGTTAAATATGTCCGCCCAGACTACCGGCAAAAATAGCTAATATGTTTCTGACAAACAATCTGAATGTGATTATCATATACTTTACTATTCGTATCAGTGTGCTTATATTGATTGTTATAATCTCAACGTTTCAGCGGTTGTACATTCTGGTCTTCTTCAGATGTCTATTGTCGTAATCCGTAACCTTATTGGAATTTTGAGCCGAACCAGTTATTCAGTTCACAGATATAGATGGTTTTCCGTTTTGCCTTCTATACTTAGGGACATTTCATTAGTTAACAATTATCATATTTATCTTCGTGGCGTTTGTTCGTTTCTTTCACTGAACCAGTGTATGTGATTTCAATTCAATACGATTTAAACACACAACTTCCAAGGAAACATAGGTTTTAGCTAAGGCTTTAATTCATTAGGCCACTTGTCTCTTGAAAATATTCAAAGGATCACACTGGTAGGAAAACAGAAAATGCGGATAATTTGTCTAAAAACACCAAAAACTAGCTTGAATGTTCTTTTGTGCATTTAAATTGAATGAACTAAATCGATTCTCTGCATTTATGAATTTTAAACAATAAATATTTTAAAAATATTCTATCTATCTATCTATCTATCTATCTATCTATCTATCTATCTATCTATCTATCTATCTATCTATCCCTCTCTCTCTCTCTCTCTCTCTCTATATATATATATATATATATATATATATATATATGTGTGTGTGTGTGTGTGTATCTGTGTGTGTATATCTCACAGGATGTTTTGTAATGTATATGTGCGTACATGTGAATAGTATTGTATGAAAATCCCATGTGCAGCTATTTCCAGATACTCAAATATTATCACGTAAAAGCATAATCAAGAAATCTAAGTAATATTCAGGGTAAAAAAAAATAAATCTGGGTATTTTTTTAAAAATAGTCTACTTGGTTATATATTTAGGAAGATGCTTTGATAAAAAAGTAAATTTAATAATAATTGTTTTTACTATTTTGACCTCAAATAAAAAAGTTAAGAATAAGGAAAAAGCTAAAAATATTAAGCGTGTACTTTTCAAATTTCACAGTCGTTATAAGGATGAATTTTGTTTCCAAAGTTACAGATTTCATTAATATTCAGAACTGAGAGATTTTCAAGTATTTCATTAATTTTCTTTGGTTGACTGAAAACACGGGATCGAACACACTAAAATCAAATTTTATATTCTTACTTAGTAGTATTGTCAAGCAGTAAAATTGAAACCATCAGATCTACCAACAAACATTAATTTGTAACTTCACACACACACACGCACACACACACACACACACACACACACACATATATATATATATATATATATATATATGTGTGTGTGTGTGTGTGTGTGTGTGTGTATGTTTTGAACAATATAAAGTTATTGAAAAAAATTTTCAGACACACTGAGTTCTACATTAATATTTTTTGTTTTATTATTTCAATTAGGTTCCTCGAATAGTTTCGGTCAGAATGGCCATCAGCAGGAGAAAAAAATCCCTGCTTGTTAGTAGCAGTGAACTACTGGAGTGAATGACTGTCTTTGAAGAAAGTGAACTTTAGCTGTAGTTTTCATTTGTTTTTTATCGTTAATTTTGGTCACTCCTTGTGCAAAACGGCCTCTTTCAAGTTGTTTTAAAGATAGAGTCTGGGAGATTCCTGACTCTCAGAATTCCCTTCTTGGTCATTTTGACAGTTGGGAATGGGATGTGTGTGTTAAGTGTATGTTATCTTTTAGTTTTTTGGGGAGTGTGTGTATATGGCTATATTTGTGTGAATGTGTGTATAAGTGTGAGACCTCAGTACCTCTGCAAGCACGCTTGTCTTGTGTTGGGCGAGAAAATTGGGTAGGGCTTGATTTATGAGGTTATATATTAATTCTATCTGTGTTGTTAAATCTGTGGCTAACGAAGTGTTTTGAGGAGCAAAATCTCTTTGTCTTCATGCTCCTCTAGTATTTTTCTAAGGTTATCTTTTCTGACTATTTCTATTTTTTCAATTATAGTGAATTTTGCATGGCTTTTAAAATCATGTTTTTCTAGGCGGAAATGTTGTTCTATAGGTGATAAACTATCATGGGGAGCCTTCTTGATCCGATTTCGATAATTATTAATTCTGTAGTGAAAGGGTTATTCAGATTTTCCTACATATTGTTTCCGGCATAGTGTGCATTCCAATAGGTAAATTATGTTATGACGTCTACAGTTAGAGTTGTGATAGATTTTGAAAATAGATTTTGTGACTGAGCTAGTGAACGAATTGAAATGTCTAATGTGGTTACAACATATGCTCCTTTTGTTGTTACATTGTGCGGACAATCTTATTGTTTTTATTCTTGGTCTATTACGGGTTACTTTATCATCTGAAATTTGGTTACTACTTATAATTTCCTTAAAGTTCTTAGGTCTAAGATATGCTAGAAGGCCAGGTTCCTCAAACAAAGTTTTAGTTCTGGTTTGAGATGTAGTATTTCCCAGCGACTTTTGATTATCTGAGATAATGGCAGAAGAGTGGTGTGAAAAGTGGTTACTAGAAGGATATGTCTGGATTTATTTTTAATTTTATACATTAGGATGTCTTCTCTAGGGGTGGAAATTACTTTATTTATTTGTTCCCTGATTAGGTGTTGTTTATAGCCACGTGTTGTGAATTGATGTTCGAGATTTTTAGTGTGTTTACTTAATTCTTCATTGTTAGAATACATCCTTCTGAGTCTAAGTGTTTGTGTTTAGGGAAGGTTCTCCATGATGTGCTTTGGGTTGGAAGACTTAAAATGTAGATAGTTATGGGTATCGGTGATTTTAGTGTGTAATTCCATTTATAGTTTTCTGCTTTTATCGATGTAGATGGAGATGTCTAAAAAAGTTATCTATCTATCTATCTATCTATCTATCTATCTATCTATCTATCTATCTATCTATCTATCTATCTATCTATCTATGTGTGTGTATGTGTGTGTGTGTGTGTGTGTGCGTGACTGTGTGTAAAAAACCTTCAGATAGAGTGTATCTGTAAAAGGACAATACGAATAAAGGCAATAGGAAAACATATCTTAGCCGATGCGTTTCGTCCTCTGAGGGAGTTTATCGCGTCGGTTAAGATATTTTTTCTTTTTGCCTTCATTCAAATATGTATATTTATATTAGGGTGTCCGGAAAGTGATTAATAATTTCACTGTTATGAATTAGAAGCCAACAAACCAAGGCAGAACTGAGTCTAGACTTAGTATAACATTTCTTCTATCTGACAGTTTGTCGTTTATGATGCATTTAGAGTTTAACTCCATGGAGGATATAACTTAAAGACTAAGGTAACATATTTTAACTATATGATTTCCGTAAGGGTAATATTGATATATAAGCATTTGTAGAGTCGATATGGATGTATTGAAAGCTGGTACATGTCAGTTGTAGTTTATAACGTTTTAAATAGAGATATCCGAAAAGCCTCGCTCTGGAAGATGGACAATTCTAAATTAAGATCTTTTGAAAGAGACTACTGAATTGGATCTACGTCAAAGAACCAGAGATTTTGCGCCAAAACTTAGTATTTCAAATTTAAGTGTCTATGAATATATAATTGGAATAACTTGCAGGGGGGGGGAAAAACTTTGATTACTCATGAGTTTTCGCTTGAGAACCGAACACAACGTTTCACCATCTGCAGCAGTCTTTTTAACGGGAATACCAAACATTCATGTTTCCATCGCAAAAAGTAATGAAAATGTGTTTGTTTTTTTTTGTCAAAAGAGAACGAAGAAGGTATTGGTTATCAGTAAATGATAAACTAATGCCAAAACCAAAACCATGACTCCATCCACAGAAATCATTGTTTTGTGTTTGGTGAAATATGAAAGGCGTCGTCCATTACGAGCTATTGGAATATGGAAGGATCATCACTGGCTCATCATTGATGAAATAAAGGAAGGATTACCTGCTTTGATAAATAGAAAATGTATTATTCCCCAGCATGGCAATACAAGTAAAGTCTGTATAAGAAAACCCAAAATATAATCGTTACGATGTGACGTTCTCCACCATCCTGCATACTCAGCAGATTTAGCATCATAAGATTTTCGCTTGTTTCATTACTAAAACATTTCATAAGTGGTTTATCTTATCTCTGTATTGTATTCATTTTTTGTTTCATTTTTGCAACTTCTTTTAATTCGCATTGCTTTGATTCCTATTGTTATTTTTAGTTTTAGTTTTTGAATGATTTAGTTACGTCCAGTAATAGTGTCGATAGCCTTCGAAAATAAAATGCACAAGATGTGTTGCTTAACTCTCAACATAATTTTCAGTATTGATGAAATACTATGAACAGCCAATGACGGGTGAACGTAATCACTATTTCCAAGGCCAATTAAGATATCTTTACACTACTACGAAATAGATCAATATTCAGATAAATGTGTACTGACAAAAACAGCGACAACTATAGCAGCAGCAGCAACAAAATAATAATAATAATAATAAAAAAAATGTCTAAAGTAAATGAGCAGTGATTGACTAATAAATATATTAAGCAGAGATAAATATACAGTAGCTCTGTATATTAAAACATTGGGGAGCAAGAAATGGCGTTGTGGAAACCTCTTAACTCAACTTTCCCTTTTCTGTTTATATAGAAATCATTTGAAGATCACAAATACGCATAACGGACATCAGAACAGTTATAAATATCAATAAATCTAAATATCAATTTGATTCTTGATTAGCAACACATGTGTCAACACGCTTATTTAGCTCCCTGTAGTCCATAACTGGACGCATATTCTGCTTGTCACGGCCATTAAAGGAGCCAGTTCTTTAAGTGGTCCGAGCCTTTTTTCGGACTAAGGCAACAGCCAGCAATTCTTTATCCAACTCTGATGTTCGGCGTCGTAGCTCCTTCTGATACGTTTGGGAACTCAGTACTCCGGTATCTTATTGTGCAGAATCTCTGGGGCCCGTCCCCCGGACCATTTCCACTTAACAGTCCAACGATTATCTTGTTTGGTCGAAATCTGACTCATCAAGACAGATTGCTGCGCACACAGTCGCCTTTTCACCGGCAAAACTCACTACTCCTGCTGACGGGATGGTAACGCCACCAGCCGCCCTTATAGTGTCAATTCCAAGTATCAATTCCAACACCCGCGTGCACAGGGCCTCAACGTATACTGGCTCTGCGCCTTTTATACCCAAGTGGATCCGACCTCGCCCACAGCATTCTATTGTTTCTCCGTCAGCTGTAAGCACGCTCGTCTCTCCAGGCCTCCAGGAGTGGCACACAAATCTGCTGACCAGCGTTTGTGTCCACTTAGGTTGTGCATTTTCTTCCATTCACAAATATGTCAATCGTTGGCAGTGCTTCGTTCTTCACTTCCTGATGCTGATGACTTATCCCCCGAGGCGTTTCCCTGATACTTTGATGCAACATTCCCGGTTTTATAACATCGAAAATATCGCATTGTTTGTTGCGACCCTTGTGATCGATCAGTAGCCACCCCTGAGTGTCCTTGTAAGCAGTTACTTGCCAAGTGATTGGGTCCGGAACACCTATGACAGATAATCTCATGCTTTTGTGTCTGCGCGCGGTCTGGTTGAGCGGTAGCAGCGATGTCCTCGGATTCCTCAGTGTCGGCCAACGTCATAGTATCCATTCGTGATGACGCCCGTAGTAGCCGTCTTACATACTGTGGCAGTCCTGAAACAAATGCGCACGCCATCCGTTAATCTCCGACAAGCAGATTAAGTCGTTGCAAATCCACCAGATATTCGTTTGGCATCTCATCCGGACGGAGTCGCCGCTCTACAAATTGATCGTACGCATTGAACGAATCGAGAAGGTAGTCTGCTATGAGTGCCCGTTTGTTGTGTTGCAAACTTGCTTTCTGCTTTTTGTTTACCTGCTGGTATACGGCGAGAGCGTCGTTTCGCAGACGCATCGGTTCTCTTACAAAGGTCACATATCATTTCGACGCGCTGAATCTCAACTGTATAATCGGTTTGTCTGTAGTGGTGCCACCAAACTCCGGAATTAGTCGATAATCAAACATCCTATCTATGATAAACAAAAACAACGAAGTGGAAGAAATTCAATACGCCGAAATGGCTTGTAGTTGATTTGAAGTAGTATTTCAAGTTCAAAGCAAGACAAACTGTTTAATAGTCAAATACACTGTAAAATCCAAGTGGGGTGCAGAAGGAAATGTTGCAATCAAGAATCGTACGTCCAATATCAAGAAATCCCAGCACATCCCTCCGCTATCAATCCACTGCGCCGTTCAAACCGTCCGATTCGTTTATATTAGTTACATGCTCGCGCATGGAAATTACCAACAGTTTTTTTAAGTTTTTGTCTCGCACATGTGCCAAGACGGAATTACAAATGGCGACCATGACCGCCCCTTGATCTCATTTCACTACAAAATCAAATTGATTTGTTAAAATTGACTTTTATAGAATCCTTATATTCTAGTTAGTAGAATTTTCATAATTTCTTTTACCATAATGGAACCAATTGAGATACCTCTGTACATGAGACGATCTTCAGAACTAGCATTGGGTAGCATATATTCATAATTCATGAACAACTGAGACATTAAAAAAGTAATTGAATAAAAATATATGACATAACTATTGGTCAACTTAATCTCGCGGTAGTTACTTTAAACATTATCAACACTGGCCAATAATTATAAATTCCTAAAAGTGATATTGCGGAATATCTTCCACTATTTCCATTATTATTGAATTTAATTAATTATTAACTTAAAACCAAGAACTCTTACATTTGATGATAAATATAAAACTTGCGTTGATTGATTGCAATCTTTGATCACTTCTATTCTCTTTTCAACTTATGGAATTAATGACCATTTATTCTGCTTCAGTAAAGACATATAGCACTAGTCCAGGATGTATTGTCAACTCTGAACTTATTCTTATTGAAACACCCATAAGAACAGTTATTTAGACTATTCCTATTTGGTTGTCAATAGAGATATTTGCCTTTAGCAGCACTTTCAATTTACAAAAACAATACACGTTCCCAATGTTAATTTTCAAGATAATAAAATTAGCACTGGTTTACTTTTCTTATTCAAAATACATCTTTATTTTAAAAATATTTTGAGAGTGCACTGGCTTGAATTGGTTTTTAAATTTAATGAGAAATTTATATGTAATTGATGAGTGATTGTACGATTAAAAATCATGAAAAGTAAGCAAGAGATTTGATGAAATACAGACACACCACACAGACATGCACAGGCACACACACGTATAAGCATGAATTTATTGAGATATCCTGTCTTTATCATATCGGCTATCAGATACGTGATATGTTTGTGAAATGTGCCGAAAAATTGAAAAAGAAACTCTGTTTCAAGAAGACCAATGTGGTAGAATGTGTCCCACACTGCTAAAGAACGATAGATTCGGGTCTTCATAAAATAGATTACAATGACAGAGCATCCACAAGAAATCATTTTATAAACCAATCAGCATTCATCAGACAAAATCACTAGGGGAGTGAAATGTTTAAGAAGCTCTTTAGATTTTGATTCAATATAATAGTTTTAGATTTTGCTGTTTTCAAACAGAGAATGAATGTATTATTTGGAGATTGCATAGCCTGTATTAGCAAACATTAAGGAATTCGTTGTGATATAAAGAGCAATTTAGAGCACTGGGCATTAAAACTGTCTACGTAGAAACTATTAAGAAAAAAGTACATATCCATTCTGGAGGAAGAACACCCAATAATCACTGATGGTTATTTGAATAATAAAAAAAAGCAACAGTCTTTTCAAAGAAGATTGAGTTCCATTACATGAAACAAAAAAGACTCGAAATTAATACGTTCAACCAGATACTAAGAGAACAAAGTACCCTGGTTTATACGTTGCTTCTTGGATTACCCTTATTTCTTCTATGATCACGATTTACTTTAATGAATGCTTAGCAAACAAAGACCACAATTGATAAATAATTTCTTGTTTTGTAATCTGGTATTATTACTTCATTGAAAGTAATGATGGAGGCGGTTTTTCTGCTTTGGCGTCTGCGTAGAAAAAGGGTTTCACACGTCTCATGTATTCTCAGAATAGTGCACGCACATTCATTCATTCATTCCGGAATTTACTGAAGCTGCGATGCATTTGTCTGGTATACGCTAAACTGATTGGCTGTTGTGATGGCCATACTGGGATTTGTATATTTATACTCCTGGCGTACTGTTCACTCACTCACTTACTACTACTACTACTACTACTACTACTACTACTACTAATAATAATAATAATAATAATAATGATAATAATAATAAAATCTCGCTATAAATGGCAAAATGGAGCAATTTTTGTTTAGAAAGATAAAAATTCTGGAATGATGAAATTATGTAGTTTTTTGAAAGATAGCAGAAGGTAAATATGCCGTTTAATGGCAAAAATAATCACTCTGTCTTTTACTTAATACAACGAAAGAACGAGTACCCCTATTACAACTATTAATACTACTAATTCAAATTATAATAATAGAAACATTTTTGACAGATAGCTCATATATATATATATATATATATATATATTTGTGAGTGTGGAGATGTACAATTAGATAGGTACTTATATGTTTTGCCATAAATATGAAAGATCGGGTAATATTATATGTGTAAAGATATAGAGAATGTAATTAAATACTGAGATAGTCTTCGAACGCAGGCATAAGTGGATGCACGGGTGGACATGAGGATAGGGACAAATACGGGGGTAGATATATGTAAGTGCAAATTAACGCATATGTGGGTATGTAGATATTCTGCATATTGCGTATGCATATGCATATGTGTGTGTATGTATATGTATGTATGTATGTATGTATGCATATATGGGTGTGTGTATGTATGTGTATATGTGTATACGTATGGATGTGTAAATATATATATGTGCGTATGAATATATATGGATATGCAGATGTGCTTGTGTGTATATGTATATATGTAAGTATAAGTATACATGGAGATAGGTATGGAGACATGTGGATGTGCGTTTTCTCTGCAGGTGTATATGTGTAAAGATGGAAATATACATATATCGTTTCGTGTGAATGTGTGTGTAGGTGTATATAGGAACTCATAGGCATATAAGAAGATATAGGTATGTGGTCACAAATAGGGGTTTAAGACATGTGTAGATAAGAAATTGTAAAAGAAGGGTCTAATTTTCTGCTAGTGACATCTCTTCCAAATTTCTCCTCTAATATTCTCCAATTGGAAGTGAATTTTAAATAGCACGAAGGGAAAGTTTAGATTAGTATTTTAATTGAGATTGAAAGATACTACCCCAGTGTGGAGAATAAAATTATTTAAATGGGAATAACTGTTGATAATTGGGTACATAAAAACAACCACGAGTTTACTTAATGAACAAAAATCAAAAACAATCACGAGTTTACTTAATGAACAAAAGTCAAACGAATAAATGTCAACCTAACAAGCTATAAGATAAAAGTTTTAGTGGAAAAAAGTACTAAATATAAATTGGATTGCTCTTTCAATGTTCTGTCTATGGATTTTTCCAATCGACTGCTTCATAGAAAATACCCAAAACTCCACCGAATTTCAAATTAATTTCTTCGTAGATTGTTTTAAAATTTAGATATTTATCAAACCTTAACCTCCCAAATATGCACGTTAAAGTAACGCGAACTGACAGCGTCTAAGAATTTGAATGAAACCTGTCGTGTAATTTATTGGGGTTGTTGTAACGTCTTCCTTTAATGTAGTTCTTATCGCTCACCCCTTAACCATTTTTTTTATCTAGAGACGAGACGCGTTAAATTTGAGCAACATCCAGCCGACACACTGGGGTTAAAATAGGAAACTAAAATGATACATATGACACACTCATATCCTCTCCCACCTCACTTCCTCACTTCGTTAACTTTGCGTATACTTGGTGAGGTCCGTCAAAAACGTGTGAATTTCTTTTCATTTTTCATTTCAGCTTTTGGAAGTAAAGTCTGATGATCCAGAACACTGTTAAAGGGGTTATGGTGAAATAGCTTATTACATGGAATCTTAACGGGGTCTGTCTTTTATTCAAACATATCTGCTCTGAATTTTACATTGAGCTCTCTGGATATCATCCTCCTCAGGTCTACCCATACGGATTACCTAAATTTGCATAAACTATATATATATATATATATATATATATATATACAGCAACACCAATGACCTAAAAATACAAGTGAAATGTCAACCACTAATTTACATGTATGGTAATTTTTTGTAAAAATAAAAAATCAACTGAAATATATTCGCCTGGTACATAATACCTTGCTTAAAATGTTTTATTGACAAAGAAAATAAAGTCAGATGATAATGAAGAATTTAAATAGTTTTCAATTGACGCATTCTGTTTTAGATAACTTTGTCGTACTTTGCAAACCACATCGGTATGTTGGAATAAATTTGGAAAGAAGCACAAATTATAAATAAAAGGAAAATATAGCTAAATCCGGTAAGAAAATTGATTTATATTATAATCATCGCCTTAATCTGATGATCTGAAGGTCAACAAGTCTTGAAGATTCCTTATTCGACCATCCTGCAAGAAATGTTCGTGCGCATAACGGAGCCGAAGACACAAAACGTGCTTTTAAATGTTAATTTAAAGAGATTCTATTGGAGCATGACGGAAATAGATTGTTTTTGTCTGGCAGTGGAAGAAAAGAAAGATGTGATAGAGATGATTAGGAACAAACTGACCACGCACACGCACGCACACACATGCACACGCGCGCATACACACGCGCACACACATAGGTTGATATAAAAATAATTGCGGTGTTCACCGTTTGAAAATTTGCTGCTTATTTCGGAATCCAATATTAGCGATTTTCATGTCGTATATAAGTGCAATTTATTTTCATGTCGTATATAAGTGCAATTTATTTTCATGTCGTATATAAGTGCAATTTATTTTCATGTCGTATATAAGTGCAATTTATTTTCATGTCGTATATAAGTGCAATTTATTTCTAATCATTTTACTTTTACGCTTTGTTATTTTCAGTGTTTATTCTTGCTTATTTTAATCTTTCAAAGTAAAGCTAAAAAAGTAAATTCGGTTGATTTTATCGTAAAAAGACGAAAAATAAAGCAGCGGAATCTGCTCGCAATATCAGCCAAATATTTGGCCAGGGAACCGTCAATAGAGCTCAAGACTGGTTCAAAAGATTTCGGTATAAAAACGATAGCCTTGAACATGACGACGACAACCTATTGAGAGTTATTCTTGATGTCATTGTGATGAAATCGACGTCATTTTGCGCAATGGAAAAGCTCGAGTGAATTACTCAAAAACTTTCCTAAATAACACTGTACCAAATGAAGGTTGTAGTTACGATTTGAGAGAGTTGAACATCGTAAATACTTAGAGTATTCCCTATGTAAGTAGAAATATTTTTGTCTATGCACAAATTTATGTACAAATTCAACATATGGATAGCAGGCAGAAGTTTTGGACACATTCTGAATCAAGCAAAATAAAGTTTTCAGATATATATTCACTTGGGGCAATTTCCCCCCGTTCAACTTTAAAGTAGTATATCCAAGTTTAAAATAAAATTATTAATCAGAATAGAAACCATTAGTACCTATGTGTTGTTGCTAATGTAGTATAATGGCTGAATAGATATTGCACACAATTCACTCCAGACATCAAAGAAGCTAAGTACATCAAAGGATCGACCTAGAGTCAATCTCAGCTACCAAATGTAAAAGTAAGTGACCTCACAACTGTATCCGGTATTGAAATCGTGTGAACGAGTATGTTGGACATTGGAAAGATTAGAAAAAACCTTAAAAGATTTGACAAAACTTACATACACACCACACAGAAACAGAAAAAGAAACATGGTTCAACCCAACGTACAATAAGAACGTAAAAACAAATGTAGGAAAAGTATTCATTAAACACACGCAAACACTTCCCACATCAAGGACTCTCCATTAGATATTCAACATAAATACAGTAAAAAAATCGGCTAAAGAGAACACAGAAACTACAGAAAAATAACAAACTAACCACCGGTACAAATCAACCCATCTCAAATTGCCGAGAAAAAAAACGAATGTCCCTTAAATGGCAATTGCCTGTAAAACAATTCAATATACAAAGCCATTGTAACATCAGCACATAATGAAAAAAGATTATTCTATGAGTAACTGAAGGACTCTGGAAACAAAGAAACTATGCACAGAAAACATGCTTTACAAATAGTAAATACTCTCGATATGAGAAATTAAAAACAAAAACCAAAATACACCAAAAATATGGAAAATAAGGAGAATAGCACCAGCTTACGACAATAAATCCAAAATCATAAAAATCGAAAACTAAAAATGAATACCTTATAAAATACCATCATAAAAAATGCAGATATATACCTCATATACCACGCAGATAAAGCAACATACATTAGACAAAGTCAAAACTTTAAATCAAATAAATAAGATAACCAAGCACCTCAAAATTAAAATAAACAAAATTCTAAATGTATAAAGAAATAATGATAAACAAATTACAAACACACACATAAACACAAGTAAATGAAATAATAATAATTAACAACACATAATTAAGTAATCAATAATAAATAATGAGTAAAATGTTAACAAACAACACTGTAAAATATAATTCGGACTCACAATTATATCTACTATAGGATAATACAAAAGATCTTGAAAGCCATAATGTACCATCGAGGAGCATATATACATAATCGAGCCAAAACAAGACACATGGCCTGGAGATTGCATTCAAGCATGAAACAAACTGTCACCTCTTGGTGTTGACATCAATATATATATATATATATATATATATATATATATATATATATATATATATATATACTGCAGTTCAAAGGTTTGGTAATTTTTTAAAAAGGCCCGAAAAGTAGTTGCTTTGTAATTTAAATGAGAGAAAATTATTATACATGGTTAAAAAAAGTGATACATGATTTTTATTAGAAATTTTACTATGACAAAAAAAAAAAAAAAAAAAGAATTTTATGATTAAATTTTGCTCTTATCAAAATATTCTCCTTTAGTGATGATTACTGCGGCACAAATTTTTTGCCATTCGTTGTAAAAGTTTCTCAAAGTTTGATAATTGATTAATTTTTAGTGTGGTTGGACAAAGGCCAATTTAATGAATCTAATGTTAGCTGACGAAGCAGCTGATAGCAAACTCAAAAGAAGACTGCAGTCATTTTTAGAAATTAGAAATGACACTGAGATAAGTCTATGAGGTCTCGGGTATGTATTCTGAAAAGAATTAAATTTTCATTACCCTAGGTAGGCTATTTTTACGATAGCGTTAAATGACTTCTTACATTCAGCTCATACCTTGTATATATGTATATATGTAAATATATGTATGTATGTATATATGTATGGACATCTATATATCTGTATACATATTTGTGGAAATATATTAAGGCTGTTATACACCTAGTTCTCGGTAGGTCCAACTTTTCAAAATCTGACTAAAAATCGAAACATCCCAATTTGGTTTAGGTCGCCTTTGTTGGGCTGAGAACTTTTCAGTACTTAAGTGCTTTAGCTTTTCATGCAACTTTATTGAAAATCCAGCTATTATTTCTTTTAATAACTATTGCCATTGTTCATTATTTAACATTTTTTAGAACAGGGAAGGCATAAAAATGACGTCGAATACTAATTATGGATTGATTATAGTGTTTAACAGGCAGCTTTTTGAGGGTCATTACTTTAGACATTCCAAATATGCGATATGAAATGCAGAGGTATATTGAAAATCGAACACTGCTACATATACATAAACACTCAAATTCGTATATAAAAATACACACATGCACTTCAGCCCAAACATACATATACGTACATGTCTAACAGTGTACGCACACATGCACCTTCACATTCACAGTGCATGCATTCATCGTTGCTCAGACATACACTGTAGAAATAGATTTCCCCAATATCACAAATGCATAAAATATGGAAACACGTTTAGCCACAAACATATATATTTGAATTCTCATTTTGAAATCACACAACTTACACGCACGTCATTTTTATTTTTCTATCCACATCACTTTCTCAGTATATATCCCAGAACTATATGCACGTATTACTATTTACTATCTTTCACGCGAATATATATATATATATATATATATATATATATTATAAAAAAAGAAGAGAAGAGAGGTGCCGCAAACGTTTTTTAATTTTTCTTCATGTTCAATGTGAAATATTCTCGATATGAGACATTCTCTGTTTGTGTGTTGGTAATCCGAATTTCTTTCTAATTATTTTTAATAATATGTAGAAATCTCCACTTTTACCTGAAGACGGTCGCGAGACCAGAAACACGTGTCGTAAAATTATGTAAAACAAAGCATAATATTTTTTCTAAATAAATCCACATTACAACCAAAAACGTTTGCGTCACCTCTCTTCTCTTCTTTTTAATATACATACTTTTCTCTCGTTGGAACCACTACAACATATTTCTTTTATATATATATATATATATATTGTTTAAAACAAATGAAATGCATTGTAATAGAATAAAGATAGTTGCAGTGGACACAACCAAACAATTCTTGTAAAGTGGCTAAAACTTGACAAACCATGACAAAATGTTGATGATATTTTCAAGATATTCCAACAGAAAATTGAATACTAAAGACGATATGAACAGACATAAGAAATTCAAGAGATGTTCAAATCAAAGTATTTGATAAAATGCTTCCTATTTGTTGATTAATTTTGGATCAAGTGCGGAATTAATTTAATTTTCAAAAAATTTAAATGTAGTGCGTTATCATAGACAAGAAAACGCGTTTATATTTTCTTTCTTCCATCTGTCTCAAATATATCGATTTGTAGCTCATTCAAAACCAACAAAACCGAGCGTAGAGAGGATTAGTATAAAAATCATAGATAAAAAAAACACCATGTAATGCAAAACAAAATTAAATAATATTGTAATATTCATTGTGTATTCCTTCTCTTTCGGAGAAAGCCCACATCTACAAATTCATGAACTTCAGAAATCGGAATATGTTCATTCACTGCGCCTCTCTAATTACAACGAAGCTTGGTAAAAGTGGAGACATCATTCAGACAATTGGAAATATTGACAAAAGAAGGGAAACGAAAACCTCAAAGCCAAAACCAAAGGAATAAAAAGAATGTAATGATTGGTTGAAAAAGGAATTAATTAGACATTAAAGTATTTTTTATCTTTACAGCGACACAAAATTCTTTTCACACACCAGTTTCCTTTGATAAGTACTTTGATGGGAGATGAGATTTGCAATAAAAGCTCTTTTCCTCTACTCTCTCATTTCTACCTCCCGCTATATTTGAGCACAATAATTGAATGGAAGTTTACGTGCCAGTCCCAAAATCCATTGGCAGTTAATTTGATCTTCACTGTCTGCTTAGTAAATGGGATTTTTAGCTCAACTTGGCTTTATATAAAACAAAAATTCAAATGGATTTGTCGTCTGTAAGTTTTACAGAGTGTTTATCTCGACTTGGAAAACTTTTCTGTCTATATTTCTGAGATGAGTTATTATGTACACTATTTATATTATTCGGAATATTGTCCTCATTTTTGTCGCCATATTTATTACTACGTTTCGGCCGAGGCAATCAACGAGACAACAAATTCTTATTTGTTAAGTTTTACGATATCATGACAATACTTACATTATTAGGACTATTGTCCTCATCTTTGTCGCCATATTTATTACGATATTTCGGCCGTTGTACGCTCCGGCCTTCTTCAGGTGGTTGAAATGTCGGACTGAACTCTTTATTTCGCTCACTGGGGTAGACTGTTCTAGTTCCACGTGCAATGTCTAATGGATGTCAGTTATCAGTTATCTCCTGTTAATTCCCCTCTCCAAGTTCTCCACCGCCTTAACCAGGTATTGAACTCACACTCTTTGGGTTCTGTCACTGGATCTAACTAACGCCTTTATCCACTGTGGATAAAGGCGTTAGTTAGTATTGAGTTTATTTTCACGGATAGATACAGGGAGCACAATAATACCATTAAACGGAGCTGGTTTTCAATCATAAAACATGAATTCCACGTAGTCAATACCATTGGTTGCGCATTTTTTTCTTGCGAAGAACAGTAACCTGTACTTTGTGAGTTAACAGCTGTATATAGTCTGTTGAAATGTAGCTTGGCAGACACACTACTGTCGCTACTGCTGAAACACTTTAGACAAAGCCTCACGTCCACTGTTTGGTTCCTGTAAACATTCAGAAAGCGTTAATAAATATTAATAGATGCAATTTTGTCTGCATGGAGTCATTCAATAACATATGCTTTTCGTATGCACTCTCATGTCGGATGGCATTTTCCCAAGCTGCCGTTCAGCTACTATCTAAAAAAGGCAAAAATCGAAGACATATTATTGGGAGAAAGTTGCAATCCTTCCAGTCATATCATTAACATCCACCTCTGACATCATGATGGACCAACATAATAAACTAGGGGCCATTATTTTTAGAGCAACTCGACTACGAGTGTGGACTGAAAAATTCATAGGATACGAATACGAAGGAGTGATGCTAGAGATGTTAAATCTTGCATGCATTAATTTAAACCCTTCTTATTCATAGCTGCATTGTTTCTTTACAGGTACGAGTTTGGGGTGAAAAGTTCATAGGCTGAATACGAAGGAGTGATGCTAGAGCTGTGAATTCTTGCATACATTAATTTCAATTCTTATTAATAACTGCCTTGTTTTTTCCAGGTAAACTAACATCTGACTGCTCAAAGAAGAATTAAAAACAGCTAGTTGCAACTTCTCTTGAAAATAGACAGAATTTGGTATCGTGGTATTATCAAGTACCCGCAGAAAATGGGTTTCGCCCCCAAGGACATTCATGGTTGGTATGGTTGCTACATTAGGTGATGACGCTCCAGCTTTACCCACAGTGAAAAATTGTACAGTTGAATTTAGGAATGGAAGAGGGAGAATCTTGAAGATGATCCAAGGTTTGCACATCATGCAACTGCCACCACAAACGAAAACATTGACCGTAGTGAGGGGATTGACTATAAATCAAATAACTAATGCTATTAGCATATATCCTGTGTGTGTGTGTGTGTGTGAGAGAGAGAGAGAGAGAGAGAGAGAGAGAGAGAGAGTAGAATATTCTGCACAATGAACTTGGCATGACGAAAGCTTCTGATCGGTGAATGCCACGTCTTCTGACACCTTATCAAAAGTGCACCAGTCTGATCACATCACGGGAAAATGTGACATTGTTTTAGGCAGATCCAGCTGGTTCCTTGAATGTTTCCTAGCCCAGGATGAGGGTTGGGTTCCTCACTTTGAGCTAGAGACAAAGAGACAATCCATGCAGTAAAAATATCACTACTCATCTATTTCAAAGATGGCCAAGGTTATTTCAGATGCAGAGAAGGTAATGATCTTAGTATTTTTGGATGCATTGCTGTTATTGTCTGTCTTCGAAAGGGTCACACTATCAATGGAGCGTAATATGTCAATTTTAGAGATATTTGTTAAAGACTATCAAGACCAAACGTCAACGAAAACTGACGAAAGGAGTCTTGTTTAACCAGGACACAAGTCCTTAATTTCAATGCCTGTTGTGCGTGACCGTGGTTTGAAGTGTTTGATCACCCTCATTATCCTGATTTGGCCCCATCAGACTATCATCAGTCTTCCAACATGAAAAAAATAATCACTTAGCGAGGAGCCAGTATCGCAGTGATGATGACGTCATATCTGCGGTTGATGACTTTTTTGACTAAGAGAATGAAAACTACTTCACCACTGGGATCCAAGCACTGCAACACCTATGGAAGAAGTGTGTGGACCGCAAGTGGGATTATATTGAAAATGGTTGCATCTCTGTGCCTTTTTTTTTATAAATACTGTATTAGTAATAGTTCGGGTGAGCTCTTCGCTATGTTACCTAGACTGTATGAATTTAAGTGCAATATTAGGCTGGCGGCGAGATCTCATCAATTCAAAATTGAGCTACCTAGATGTAGCCGTAAGTTTTGTGCGGACAGTTTCTTTTCTCGCACCTCTCGTTTGTAGAACTCCCTTTCGGCCCCACCATACTTTCCAGCCAACTTTAATGTGCAAAAAATTAAATGCAATGTCAATCGCTATCTACTGTCCACCTGATTGCTCTTTTCTCTTTCTACTCAGTACTAATGTTTTTGTTCCTAATTTCTCCACACCCTGTAATCCCTTGCTTGTTAGTGGCTGTACTGCCTTGCTTGTGGTGATATCGATTAAAAAAAGGACAAAAAACACATTCGGTAAAATTCCACGAGAGTATCTTAGCCAGCCTATGAACTTTTCAGACGAGTCTCGTATATTTAAGTTTATTTTTGCAAGACATACATACATATGAGTTTGTTAACGCGCCTGGAAATAAACATCAACTACTACATAAATATGTAACATTTAATAAATATCTAACTAGGTAGTATTTAGTATTGGAGATATTATTATATACTAATAGACTTAAATATACTTTATAAATATGTAGACAGCATTAATTCAGCGATTTATGGAGTCAACGCTAGCAATATAGAAAGAAATGAATATACAAACTCCACCATTCACATTTAATAGAATAACAACAATAATAGATGGAAACACAAACGACCAGAAATCCCTCCATTCTCTCAGTCTTTGTCGATTTTTATTAAGACGAAAACATAAAGTATTCATATATATCCTTGCGATGGTTAAAAGTCAAGAGAAAATACCGAAATTCTGGAGCCAGTGTTTTCTAATAATATATTCATGTGCTGTATACTCTTCTTTATTCTAATTCTCTCTTTTACTGTCCATCGAACTCAGCGGTTTGCTTGGCCGACTACCAAGTCCTTGGATATAAGTTATTCTGCTGATCAGGTTTAAACCTGTTTGATTTTGAATAGAAAGTAATAACTTGGCACTGGGTGCATTGTATTAATGTTCGAAAGAGCTTCAAGACTATGTTTAGTTTTTAATAGATGATGATATGTTACTTGAGTGAGAAGATGGTTACTTCGTAAATGAAGAATTTAACAATATTTAATAGTGTTTTTATGGAAACCAGTATTTAATTACTGAATTTTGTTTGATAGACTACTGAGTCTATCAAACAAAATTCAAATGTCGAAAAGGATTGCGAAGAAATATAATTTATATTTTAAAAAAAATCTGTTTTTTTAAAATTATATTTAGTCTATAATTGTGCGATTTTCAAGCTAATCTTGACTAAGTCTGGCACATTGTTCATGACTTTTAAACATTACACTTTCTTCTTTTATTTTCTGGAATTAATTTCTCGTTGATTCACAGCAGTACATTGTAAAGATAATGATAACTAAACAGATGTAGGGCCCATTGAATAAATACACGTGAACAATATTGTGTGTTGAGTTCACCAAAAAGCAACTAGCTAATAATAAGCTTTAAACCCATTAAATGACTCTTGTGCTACATTCAGATGTACACTTTCTTTGGAATAAATATGACATCTAATAACTTAAAGTTTTGATTGCACTGGAAGTACGATATTAAATAAATATTAAATTTGGCACAAACTTAAATTAATCCTGCAAATGTGTTTTTAGCTAAATTTTTATAATTCACTGTTTGATAAACTTTCACCAGCATATATATACATGTCAGTAAACATGTCAAAACTACATAGCAATATTTTTTAATTTGTATGATAAAAGTATTTTCTTTATTCTATTGACGTGCATACAAAATATTTCTGTTTTTAGTCTAGTCTTACAAAACAAAATAAACATAAAACTCAAAATCCAACTTATCATTTATACTGTTTCATACATCGTTTTTCCAAGTTCTTCCACTTTCTGGCGAAACCACCCCTTTGTTTGGAGTCTCATAGTGTTCCTATTCAAAGTATTCCACATTTAAGAAGTTTCATTCACAAAATGATACCTTAGACCGTACAAATATGATAATCTGAACGAGTAAGGTATCAACTGTATGGTAGGGAAAATCTTGGATTGTTTTGAAATCTTCAAGTTTTTGGTGGATTATGGTTGAGGGTTGGAGGTCGAACATTGTCACTGTTGCAAGAAAGCTTTCTTTCTAATAATCAAAATGGTGTATTTTTCTTCAATGAAGCTTACATTTGGTCCAGTTGTTCACAATGGAGTTCATGACTGAATAGCTCGACCCTTTGGCATTATTTACAAGTATATTCTTTTGTGGAATATCCATAAAAATAATGGTAAACTTTTTCTCGAGTCTTTCTTGTTTTGCAACAGTCTCTGGATTTCTACGATCTGTCCATCGTTTCTGATTGTTAGGGTTTCGTGAGTAAATCTGTTTTTTATTGGATATCACAATATGTTTGAAAGGTATATCGAATGGATTTTCAGGAAAAAAGTTTTACAAGTATTTGACACAGTGCTTTCACTTCTGAAAGTTAATGGTAAGTCTCCCAAGAGCTTCTGTATATTTCTGGAGCTTATGTAATGCTCTCTATATGATGCATTTTGAGTATTAGGAGTTGGGTTATTCTGTTCGCTCCGTTATAGTTGCCCACTTTTGAATTCATTTCAAGAGAAAACTTCCCACTTTTAAAAAGCAAATTCTGGCAAAACGGTCAAATAAATATTGTTTCATTACCTTCTACTACTCGAATTCTACGATCTGGTAATGGTATTATAATATAAAGGTGAGTTGCCTGTGTGTGAATTTCTTAAACATCTTTAGGAATTACATTGTAAAGCCATATATAATCTGGATCAACGTTAATTAGAGATTGTTAAATTTTGTGGAACTTCATTAGATGATAAATTATCGTTATTATATGACTTGCTATTCGTATCAGCATATACATCTTGATTGTTTTACTCACAACGTTTTGGCCGTTCTACCTACTGATCTTCGTCAGTAGCACTATCTTTGTTCTTGGTCATCTTTCTAAAATTTCAGACCGAATCTTTTATTGTAGATTGTTCTCATATAATAATTGGGGGATAGTGTATATTTCATATTAGTTGTTACTCATCATTCTTATTGTGTCGCTTGTAAGTTTCTTCCAGTGATACAAAGTACATGACGCTTTGATATCACTACAGGAATTGAAAATACATCTGCCATCAAATCAAATATGTTTAATTAACACTTTAATTCATTAGTTTATTTTTCTCTCTTGTGAAATTCTGGAGTCATAATTCTAATGTATGTACTTTGTTGGTGTAACTGTATGAGTTTCTTGACTCGGGTGGTGGAATTTGTGAATATTCTTTTCCTACTTAATCCTTACTAATTACTTAATAAGATGTTCTTACCTATGCTTAGTCTACTGATGAGGTTCTCAGTACCTATCATGAGCTGATTCTATCAGTTGTCTTATCCTCCAGTTTTATTCTGTCTATTATCTTGAAATCATTCCATAGGTTTTATTGGCCACTCTTTTTATCCATATTCGATCTGCCATAACTTATTTTAATGTATCTCCTATAAATCTACTTCCAATGTTCCTTCATACTTACTTTTAGGTGGGTATTATTCCTTTGTATCCCTTACTATAACTGTATATGATAAAATAAACACAGTTAAAGGCATGCTAAATATAGAAACTACAGCGATTAAAAGATCTCGATACACTACCAACATTTAAAAGGATTTGTCAACATCAATGAACCCGAGTTAAGTAGCTTTTAGGAAACAGTGCTTAACATTTGTTAAGCACTGTTTCCTAAAAGCTACTTAATAAATGGCTATTGAAAGACCACATATGTTAGCAGTAATTTCAAAGATATGTTGATTGAAAGTTTCAATTTTTGGCCGTTCATCTTTCTTTTACTTAGTTGTTGCTGCTTTGAATGACAATCAAAGCAAAGCCGTGACGCGTTTGAAAGCATCGGTTGTTGTCTCCAGTTTCGCTTGTCTCAGGAAATAGGATCTATGTTGCCGGTAGGAAAACATTTTTATACATAAAGAGTGCTCTCGCACAGTAAGGGAAAAGCTCAGAAATATTGGTATTTACGTGAACACTGATATAAACAGAGAAATAAATTAAGAGAAAATCTAAATTTACATTTACACAAATGCAAGTGTACCAAGATATCGTGTCGACCAAAAAGTGAAACGAACTGACAATTTTTCAGCAGTCCGTTGGCTCTTGTAAAGGTAGAGGGTAGCAGGAAGTGTTAGGTATTTACTGGAGCAATACAGAGAACCGACCATTTTACTTTGTCCTACACCCCGTTATATATATATATATATATATATATATATATATATATATATATATATCAGTAAATTGCAGATACGTCCTGAAAAGTGTACTGACAGGTCCGCGTACGAAACTCTGGAGTCGGGATGCTGAAGGTAACATCAATCAGCTAAGTTACAAACTTTTACTCATATTAATCATATATATATATATATATATATATATATATATATATGTATGTGTGTGTGTGTGTATTTATGGTGCGAGATAGAGGGAAAGAGGGAACATAAAGCAGGAAGACTGAATGTTTTTCTCGATCATATGCATTGAAGCTGATTTATGCAAGTTCATAATCTAAATACAATCAATCGCCAGTGGCATTGCGAACGCTGCAAAACAGAAATATAACGATATCAATGGAAGAAATATTCAATGATAAATTTCTGAACGCAAACGTAATTGGAAGAATATTTTGAAAGTAATGAAATCGCCGATGATTATTTTGACGATCACCAGATAAGAAACAAAGAATGTGAGAGAGAACATCTAATTCCTGAACATTTGATGAGAGACAAAAACAAAAACAAACACACACAAAAAAACAGAAACAAAACAAAAAACGCAAACTTAAGAAACCAAAAATGGCAACAGACTTGTCACATGACAGAAAAGTGAGTTGTTAAATTATCGGGTAACGTTGAGATAAAAATATTCATTTTTTTTTTATTCATATAATGGAAGAATTAAGAAGCAAGAAACATGAGTTATATTATATCTCAGTAAATCAGCAGTTGTAAATGGTTAATAGAGAAGGAGAAATACGCGGCAAATAAATCAAAACGAAAGGAGAAAAGAACCTCCACACACACACACACACACACACACACACACACACACACACACACACAAAACAAAAACAAAAACGAAAAAAAAAAACAAAAAAAAACGAAAAGGGAGAACAAACAAAGATAAAAAGAATATACATGAAGAAATATCAAATTGCTAGGCCCCCAAAACTAGGCCACAATATAGTCTCCTTCCTTCTCAATCGTTATAATCAACCTTTGAATAAAGAAATCAACCTCGGGGAAGACTGCTTCTTGATTGCTTTCTTAACTCTGTGCGAGTTGGCCACTCATGCTTTATCACCGTTGGAGAACCACTCTTCATCAAATGCTACCTTCACGAGTCCAAACAGATGAAATTCTTAGGTCCGTCGTGTGAATGAGACAAGGTTGTCTATCCATGTGTTTTGATTACCTGCGAGTCTTGTTATGCTGTAGAACACATCACTCACCTTTAAACGTGTCAAGCTCGAAGACCTTCTCAACACATATATACAGGGCATGTCGCAAAATGCACGACTACTTTTTCACTTTTTTTGTTGAGCAATTCTCTTCTTACAATAACTATTGGAAAGTATAAATGTGTGCATTTTCCTTTTTTGAACAGGTTCGTGATGAGAAAATAAGTGAGTGAGTAAGCAAGGGTGAAAAAATATGTGTGTGTGTGAGTGGGAGGGCGAGAAAATTACTGAAAAATTTAGTATGATTTGTGAAGCGGAAAAACAGAAGACTCACATGTCTATGTGCGTGTGTGAGGATATGTGTGATTGTATGTACATATATATCGAGAGAGAGAGAGAGAGAGCAAGCTTGTTTCGCTAGAACATATTACGACTGAGCAGTGAGTTCAATCCTCACTGGGTGCTCCATACTTCCGGGCTTGTGCCACATCTAAGCAGCGCTTAGAAAATCGCTATATCGAGAGAGAGAGAGAGACAGACAGACAGACAGACAGACAGAGGAACAGACTTATATAAAAACAATATAATAAAAATAAATAGAAAAGCTGCAAGATATATAGAATCAAGTTTTTAATGTGTTCATTTAAGTCTGAGGGAAAACTTTTTCTTGTATAACTTGATGTACCATTCTTTATGTCAGGAAATTGCCGAAAGAAAATAAAATTAAATAAAACTTTAAACTTTTTACTTTTTTAATCCTTAATTTATTTTTATATCATACAACATATTTTCTTTTTTCTAAATCAATCCTTTTATTCACCGTTTTTCCTTTTGTCGTTTTTATCCCACAATTGTTTTCTCACATGCAATATTTCCTTCTCTGTTCTCTCTAACTTTATTTTCTTATCTTTATTCTCTCTAATTCCAACATATCCTTAGCCTTCCTATTTTCCCTGAGTCTTAATCTTTCTTTCATAGTGTTATAGCATTAATCAAATAAAATACTATTGCTGACTCGTTTTCCCGCTAAACCATGCTCATAAACAAAGGCAATGACGTCGCAGTTAATGGAAGGACCGATATCAGACGGCAACGAAATTCTAAAGCCCCTAATCTGAATATAGTCTTTCTACTCGCATTAAAAATATTTTCATATCTTTTATGCTGCATTTATCATTAAATATCATTCCATTGCCATTTATCTCTAATTTGCCAGGTTCTTTTCTTCAGCAATTCTTCACCGGAACTAATTGTTTTCATTATTTCTCTTTTCATTTTGCATTCTATTTTTCGTTATCCATTTTCGTCTCCAGGTCTTTTTTCCTTAACTCGCAGACATTGTCACTTTTCGCCTACTGATATTTTTAATTGTCTCCCAATGTCTATGTCTTCACGTGTCACAGCACAGACTATTTTATATTATGAAATTTACTGTTAATATTTTTAATGATTTTACTGATGTTTTACTTCATTATTTCTACGTTCTTTAACCTTCCTTCTGAATGTCTTAAGACATTATTTATTTTATGAAATTCTCTTATTAAAAAAAAAAAAGCTTCAATGTTAATTTGTTAGAACGAATTAAAAATAAATTTCGCAATAGATAAAAGATATTTTCCTATGATAATTAATTTAATCATTTAATCAGTATAATGAATGTTTGGATATGTAAAACAAAGATGGACAATACCCTAGTAGATTAAGCGTTAGTTGGTGAATTTGGTGACATAAATAAATGTGAGTTCAATCCATGGACTAGGTAGTACCGACTTACTCAGTGGAGACTGAGCAATATTAAATAAGAACTAAGCGAGATATCCCTAGACATGATCAGCGAAACGAGAATAATCTACCCCTGTAGGTTAAATAATGAGATCGGTTTGAAATTCAATGAAGGTTACCCGGGTTGACAAACACTAGATAAAGGTCGGAGGACAATAGATCAAGTGTAAATAATGATAACTACTCATCCCAGAAATTCAAACCGAACGGCGCAAAACAAAAAGAAGAAAGGATGAAATAGCTTACACTGGAAAATAGGTTTTCAGATTTTATGATTAAATTTAGCTTGTCAACAACCATTGTCCTTATTAGCTGATTCCTTTACTCAACCAAAAAGAAACAATGTGCTGGCATACGGAAATAATTCTTCGTTAACTAATTCCGATTAAAATTTTAGTGCAGATTAACTGAGCTTTATTAAAAATAAGTACAACTACATCGCTTATTTTCTTCGGTTAAGGCAGTGTTATTGTTATGGGAACTTACCTATAACAATAATGGACTCTTCCTGACACTATAAATACTGCGCCTCTCAAGAGGTATAATGCATGAACGGTGTAACGAGCACCAGTTTATCACTGTTGAACTCTCTGCTTTGGCACAGAGGAACCCGGATGAAGCTTTGCCTAAGGGCAGGGTGTCGTCCGGGGAGGTAGACAAGCCCTGAACCCGTCTAGGCGTGTTCAAAGGGTATATTTTTGGCCGAGCCTACGGGCTCGGGAAACCCACGTTAAACTCGGCCTTGTGCCACATGCAACTCTCGTTGGGGGGGGGGTCGGTTAGATACCGAATAGTGTAACGGTGTAATATGCCGTCTAATAAGACCTCTTACTGACCGGTTTTTTGCCACGTTGTATTTGCGATATTATGACCTGGATTATTTACTGATCTCCATTTCGTTCTGTTAAGTCTGTTTTTTTTATTTTACTTTTTCTTGTTTTCAATTTTGAACTGATTTTTGAAAAGTTTGTGATTTTTTTCTTTTCCATTTCTTACCCTCCCCATTTTTCCTTTTGTTTTTTTTTCCTTCTCCTCTCATTCTTTTATTATTAGCTTTTTGATTTTCTTTTATTTTTAAATTAATATTTTATATTTTCCGTTCCCTTTTAATTTTTTGTAATCCCCTGCTAAAGTTTATCTGTTTTATTTTGCGTCAAACTTATTTTATTTCATTGTTTACGTTATTACGTGTTATATCGTTCTTTGCTATTCTTTGTTTTCCGTTCTTTGTTTTCCCTTTTTAAATATCTGCTAAGTTTTCTGTGTTGTAGTTGTGAAATATTTTCTGTACATATGTGTTTTAATTTTCTTGTATTTGTAATTTTTGTCTAATTTGTTCGTTTTTTTTTTTCTTCGTTAACGGCCAGAATTGGTATTTTAGCGGCCATCTTTGCACCTTCTATCGTGAATGTCGTATTGCTCTGAAACGTCTCTTATGGGCATCGGATGGCCTCTCTAATGTCCAGGCGTTGTCTCGTAGGGCATTATATCAAGTGTTAGTCAGGGGGGGGGCGTGATGAACTGATTGACAAGCTCGGTCTTACGAAGCAGGAGGCTCGCTCAATATGGCCTTGGGCACCTGGGTTGAAATGCCTCAATAACGATGAGGCATCACTCACCTGGCTGATGATTCGTGGGGCCCTCTATGTCGACAAAAGACTTTGTTCAGCGGGCTTGGAGAAATCTCCAAACTGCCGTCGCTGTCGTGGGGAAGTCGAGACCATTGGTCACGCTTTCTTTCACTGCAGTGCGGTAGTGCCGTTGTGCAGGTTTGTTGAAGGCCTCATGGTTCGCATGCTGCAGGGAAAGTACTTTGTCCTTGAAGCCAGTTCTGTTTGTAGCAATGTGGTACCGCAGATGACGGAGGCTGAACAATATATGTTCTTTTGCTTACTAAGGGTTATGAGAGTCGTGATTTGGACGACACGTAAGAAGGAATTCTATGAGGGCGAGAAGTTCACTTCTTCCCAACTGATCTTTTTCTTTAAGCATCAGCTTAAAGTCAAGATTAGGACGGAAAGGCGGCGGCTCACCTCATCAGAATTTGGCAAAAGGTGAGTGAATCTTGCGCGATTGTGTCGAGTGAAAGGGGCTGACCTTGAGTGGCATTTGGATGCCGGTTAGGCATCCGGATATTGTTCTTCCTGGGTTGAACTTGGGCAACCCATCCCGAAATTAGGTTAGTGTAGGTTTTGTTATTTGAATCTTTAGTTTTTTTCTTTTTTTCCCAGTAAACTTAGCTTGGGTGTGTTTGCTCATTGGCCCCTTTTATTTCTGTTCCTATTTTTTTTCTTTAGTTTAATTCCCCACCCCCTCCCTCGTTAGGTGGTCAGTGATGTCAGTTCTCTGGTGGATACGGGGCGCTTTTTCGTTTTTTCGACTGTGTTTTTCGTTTTCTGTTGTCGTGTTTGGATGAGTGCGTGTCTGTGTGAGTGTTAGGGATGAATGAATGTTTTTTATATTTTGTAGACCTGCATTGATTTCGTCCAGTGAACTGATGTTTCTGACACATTTAAGTATTGTGGGTTTTTTTTACTACTAACAATAATTTTTTCTTAGTTTCTTGTAAATAGATTACATCATATTGTATATACTCATTGGGGATCCTTTTAATTTGCTGTTTTATCCCCCCCACATACGACGATTTGTACATACAGAAATAAGTATTAGGAATGACGAGTCGAGACAATATTAGTTCACTCTAAACCAGATGGACAGTCATTACTAACACCTTCAACTTCTTGTACTATATTTCTGTTGTAATATATCTTTGTTATTCTACTCTTGTGTTCATGTTGTTCTTTCTTGGTTCTAACCTTGGACCATAACTGTGGTGCGAAGATATTGGACCATAACAGTTATAAATGTACATTGGCAAATCAGACAAATCTTCTTTTCTCTGTGCTTTATCCGTTAAGAACGTGGGCGATCATGGCTCTCCACAACTACCAATGCATTGTAGTTATTAATAAGGTTTATCTTTTCACCTTCCCTCCTAATCCCTGTTCTAACATTCATTTATAAAAACTCGTTAGGTAGGTTACTCACTGATTTTCTCTTTCCTTCTAGTCTTCAATATGTTCTGTGAGCATCAAATTCTTCAAGCTCTCTTTCCTCATTATGTGTCTCTTTCTGACTCTAAGTAGAACCGTCCTTTTTGTTTCTATGATCTTCGCTAGAACTACAACTTTCTTGCTTCTACTTTCTTTCTTGAGAGTTATTTAAAATATTACCACCGACATAACAATGAGTAAGTTTGTTTACATGTATTCACTATTGACAAATAAAAGAAAGATCCAGACCCCCGCGTGGAAAAGAAACTCGAAAATCAGAATTCATTCGGCTCGATTTGCTTATAGGAACATTCCATTAACAAACTAATTATCATGTCCCTTTCAGTATTTGAAAAGTAAGCACAAATATGTAATTCTAGATAAATTGTTGAAAAAAAATGTAACCCCGTTTGAAGACCCAGAGTTCAATACAAAGTACCAGTTATATTCGTTATTTTTGTTCGTACGTATTCAAATAGAGAAAGAGACACCACATAATTTAAAAAAAAATAGTGACTGACGTGTGACATAACTGCACGTTCTGATCGATTTCCATGGACACCAGTGAAGTGGTTGAAGACAGGAAGGATGCAAACCAGGCCACTAACAACTACAGGATTGGGGGTGCTTGAGGGGAAAACAAGACTATACGAAACGAACTGAACGAGGACAGCCATATTGAAATAAAGGAATATCTGACTACTGATTTTATATATTTATTGTAGACATGCATGTTTACGGGAACTGAAATTTCAATTTTTTGATCTGATCTCTTGCTGTCAACGACTGCCAACGCATGAAAAGTAGGAAGGGATATGATCCTTGCTTCATTATTAGTTAGAAATATAATCCTTTTATTCTGAAGTGCAATCAACGAGACAACAAATTCTTATTTGTTAAGTTTTACGATATCATGACAATACTTACATTATTAGGACTATTGTCCTCATCTTTGTCGCCATATTTATTACTATATTTCGGCCGTTGTACGCTCCGGCCTTCTTCAGATGGTTGGAATGTCGAACTGAACCCTTTATTTTGCTCACTGGGGTAAACTGTTCTAGTTGCACGTGCCATGTCTAATGGATGTCAGTTATCAGTTATCTCCTGCTTAATTTCCTCTCCAAGTTCTCCACCGTTTTAACCAGGTATTGAACTCGCACTCTTTGGGTTCTGTCACTGGATCTAACTAACGCCTTTATCCACTGTGCCATGTGTCCTTGAGAAACGTTGTAATAAATATGCCGACAAAGATGAGGACAATAGTCCGAATAATGTAAATAGTATACATAATACATAATACATAATCTCAGAAATATAAAGAGATAATCATGGCAATGTCTGATCAATCTTGGAGCTACTTAATTGCCTTAACAGATTGATCTTTTGCGGAGATAATTAATTGAATGGGGAATATTTTTATAGTTATTTTCTCTTACTTTTTTATTGTTTCATTTCTGTAAACAATGTGAATACGTGATACAATTATAAGTATATGTGTATACTTACTATTCATTGTCTTTATTAGTCATTATTAGCATTTATGGTCTATTGCGTGTTTTTTGTTTTCCTTTATTCGTTATTTTTTAATATTTATTTATTATTATTTTTTTTTTATTATTACAGACGATCCAAAATCTGGATATGAGTTTCCATTTTGATTAGACTACAAATAAAATGTAAATGATAAAATGTTACATAATGAAGTATATTTACCCTATCAGATTTTATTATACAAACTAATGTTTTCAAAATAAAATTGGTATTATCCAGCCAACGTTGGTAACATTTCCAGGATATATTTATATGAGCAAGTCTCAGTTATACGTATGCTTTTAAAAAAAATCAAATTTTGATTTTTATGTCATGTTTCATGCAAATAAAGTGCACCATAATATTTTATTTATAAATATATCCAAAATATATCACAGATTCATATTTGATTAACATAATATCGTATGTAGCTTAATAAAATATTGTTTTATTATTTTACGTGTTAATATCGGCTCCTTGAAATCTTTTGTTTATTGATTTTCTTGATTTTAACCTTACTTTATTGCTCTCATAGATCTTGTTTTATTGGATTAATTTATTGGATTAGTGTTATGGGACCTACCTTTATGGACTAAATGGACTCGTCCTATTACTATATTATGCCTCTCAAGGGGAATGTCTACAGTTGACTACTGTACTTTGCCGTCAGTCGGATGTGCAACGCTTTTGTATTCGTTCTTTTTGTTAATAATATGTTTTCACTAAATTGCTGAGTTCGAGTTTTCTTTCGGACCTATTCTGGGTCCACAGCAATTAGTATCAAGAGAGACTGTGGATAATTCCATTAATTTGAGGTTTAAAGTGGGTATTGGCCAGCTTTGCAGAACACATGGATAGATATAAATACGCAACTGCTTCAGCGCCTCATTGTGTAGCCACCATTATGCATGCAAAGAGAGACGAGATTTCTGATTGGGCGGATCAGTTTATTTGTTTTTATTCCGTTTTAAAGTCATCTTGTCAGTACCGCTTTACTCGTCAAGTCTCCACAGGGTTATGGGAATTGCAATGTGCCAAAACGTTATGAATGTACCTAACATAAACAAGTTTTCATCGACTAAGCTATTTTTTATAAGCACTTTTTTATAAAGCACTTCACATAAATGAACTGTAATTAAATTTGTAATGTAAGTACGAATGTATTAGTAAATTAAATTGGTAATGTAAGTCAGAGTATATATTTTCGAGAAAAACAGTAAAATTAGGGATCAGACAAGCTTTTGCTACAATATCGAAAAACTTATCCGTGTTTCAAAAAACAAAATATAAAAAACAACTTTTGATTCGCAATCATTTGGCAATATAGCGTAACCCCAAATATTTGAGAAAAAATCGATAAAAATGCAATCGATAGCTTTAATATGCATATAAATCGCCGAATCAGACTCCGATTTATCAAGTTAAATAACTTAAAAGAAAATGGATGCCCCTTTAAACTTCGGAACCAATATTTTTCATTTAATACGTATACTTATTTCTTACAATCTTACACAATTCTTGCAACATTTTGACGGTGCAGGTGATCACAAGGCAAATATTGAATGTGGCCTCAGGTTTGTCTCCCGCCTCCCAACTATCGGGTGGGAACAGCAACTCCAACGTTATGGGTTACTCATAATAATGATTACCTTTTGGAAAGGAAACATCAGGAGAGTTTTCTATGTATGAATAGTTGACTGCGATTCTTATAAGAATTGGAAATCGATATAGACTAACAGAAATGTTCTTGATTTAAAAGAATGCGACAAAGAATAGAAAAGGATAAAAAATGAAGTGATTGAAAGCGAAAATAAGAGAAGAATAAAAAAGAAAGATAAATAAAGAAGGAAGAAACTAAACAAAATCGAAGAAGAAAACGATAGAAAAGAAAAGAAAGGCTAATAATATATAGAGAAGGATGAAGAGGAAGTTCAGTGAAATAAATGTCGAAAGGGAAAATGTTATATGCAAATGGAAAGGGAAAAACAAACTAGAAAAACAGAAAAATGGAAACTAAATCTGTAAAGTCATAAAAAAGAATCAATGAAAAAAGGAAAGATGTGAAAGCAAGAAAAATCTCTTATAAAATGTAATTAGGAAACGCACAAATTTATTCATCTGAATAGATTTTGTTATAAGGTAGTTCGGTCGTAATAGAGACAGAATTTTTAACAAATATTCTCATCAAATTATCAGCCTTTCAACAAATATCAAAGAAAATTTCAATTTGAATTCCATTTTCAAAATTGGATGACTGCCAATAGAGGATAGATGGGAAGGCCGTTTAACAATTTTGGTTAGTTCATCAACCAAAATGTCCACATAGAAGAAAGTGTGATGCATTCTGATATATATCTTGTTTTGTTCCATTTAAACGAAATTTCACATCACACTATTAATAAAATCTAGAAAGAATGCGAACAGAAAGGACAACTTCAGATTAAATGTATTTATGGAATCATATATACATGTTGGGAAGGGGAAGAAATACAAACATTGGTTATAATTATAAAAGAGGCTTAAATTCAAATATTATTTTTTTTTAATTTCTGGTGTCCGATGCAGCCGATCTCATTCAGCTTCCTACTGCTGTTTTGTTTTATCGCTGTTATATGAAACAATGAAAGTGTTTAAAAGTATTTCCATTGTATTTGTCTTTAACATATAAAAGTTGATTGAGCGTTACACGTCGAAGTGCTTTTAAATAGAAACCAATAATTTTATTTTGTTTGTTTTTTTTTGTTTTTTTATGAACGCTGATTGAGGTTGGCTAGGCCGTGCATGTAGACACATCGGAAGCCAGAAACTTAAAAATTTTAAAGTTAATGTTAAAAATTCAATCACATTTTCTCCCATTCATAAGTTAAATAGTAGGACAGACTGGGATCTTCCGTCTTGGTTGACAACCAGTGTAAGAGGACAACTCTGAATTAAAAACCTGCGACTTGAGTATATAATTGCTATAATACTTTCTTGACAAAGAATGATTAATATTGGATTATTAGTGGTGCAGATATTAATTATTAATAAGGAATAATATGACAAAATATTAAAAAATACTCTGCAATCTAATAGAACATGTTGGTGCTTTGGATTGTCAATTGCAATTTTTGCAATTATAAGGCGTGAATATGAGGAAGGTTTACAAGCATTCGTTATTGAATTAGAGAACTGAAATATGGGAATTGTTTTTATATTCGTTGCGTTCTGTGGACATTGTCTTATTATTTGTATGGAATTGTCTCGGTAGAATAGTCTTTAATTATATATATATATATAATATTAAAGACTCTACATTGACTCCTAATCAAAGTCTAGATCTTTAAATGTTTATTTTCACAAGAAAAAAATTTAGAGAAAATAAATTTCGGAATTTCTCTGAAGAACATTCCTAATACCAACAAAAAGGATTATTTCGTGTTATTAATGAAAAAAACAGAGGAACTCGTACGAAGGATGAGATGGAGAGTTTACTTCTTCCTTAAACTGAATGACTTAGAAAACAAAAAATAAGGAGATTTACGGTTTAACAGTAAAAAAGCAGCACCGCTTATTCATAGTTTGTCTGATTTCGAAAATGACCTATTGGAAATAATAAATAACGTAAATTTCTGTGAAAAGAAATGCTACTTCCAGAAACGCCTGAATAAAATAGTAAACGACATTAACACAACAGATAAAATTTTATTAAAATCCGACAAAACTGGAAACTTCTATAAAACAACCGCAAAAGACTACAACGACCTAATAAATAAGGATTTACATATGAACTACAAAAAGGCGAATAATAATGACTTCAACATGGTTGAGAATATTAATACTAGCAGTAAAAAAATCACTGATAAACTGAAGATCAGTGATAGAGTAGGCCAACTATATGATCGAGAGTGCTATATAGCCTAAAAAGACCACAAACCAGATTTCGAAGCAAATCCGACTACAAGGATAATAAACCCTACAAGACCTGATATCGGAAAAATTAGTAAAATGATCCTTGAAAGGGTAAATCAACAAATTAAAGGAAAAATAGGCCTGAAACTTTGGATTAATACCAAAGACATGACAAGCTAGTTTACTTATATAAAGGAAAAACCAACTGTACACTAATGCAGATTGATATTGAAAATTATTATCAATCAATATTTAAAGAACTGTTCATGAATGCGTTGGACTTTGCTACCCAGTATGCGGATATTACAGAAGAAAAGAACATTATTATAAATGCGAAACAATCGGTACTGATTCATAAAGGTGAGCAATGGATAAAAAATTCATATGACCACTTTGACATCATAATGGGATCACTAGACTCAGCAGAGTCTTCTGATCTCATAGGTCTTTTTATATTATACAACCTTACAGCGCACCGTGATATTAATATAACTGACATTGGTTTATACAGAGACGATGGTCTTATGATTATTAGAAACTCCACTAACTTTAAAATAGATAAAATTAGAAAGGTATTATATAAAGAATTTAAAAGCATGAACTTAAAATTACGGTTAGCACTAAATTAAAAAAGTTAACTTCCTTGATTTAACATTAGATTTAAAGAAAAATTCAAACACACCTTATAGAAAACCCAATACCAATCCTTCATATATACACCCTAAATCAAATCACTCCCATCTATAATGAAGCATATACCTTTATCTATCCAAAACAGAATAAGTACAAATTCAGCAAATGACAAGATTTTCGATGAACATATTAATTTCTATAATAAAGCTCTAAAAGATAGTGGCTACAAAACCCCAAAACTAACTTATATAAAAAATGAAAATGGAAAGCATAAAAAAATGAAGTAGAAAAATAATTTGGTATACGCCCCCTTAGAACCAAATGGTAAAGAACAAATTAGGACGAAAATTCCTCGAATTAATAGTCAAGCATTTTCCTAGTGAAAGTAAACTTAGTACTATTTTCAATAAAAATACACTCAAATTAAGTTACAGCTGTACTGAAAACTTAGAAAAAATCATAAAGAAACATAATCTTAAATAAACACTTATACCAGAACCAAAGAATTTTAGACAATGGAAAAATAAAAACAGATGAAGATAAACAAAAATTATGTAACTGTAGAAAACCTCACAACTGTCCTCTACAAAATAAATGTCGCACGGAATCATTAGTATACTAATGCAATATCTCTTCTATTGAAAATCCTGAAAACATAAAAATCTTTATAGGTTGCACAAGCCATGAGTTCAAAAAACGGTTCAACCAACATCAAAGTTCATTTAGGAGAAATAAATATAGAAATCAAACATCTCTCTTAAAGTACTTCTGGCATCTAAATGAATCCAATAAAACACCTACAGTAAAATAGAAGTTAATAAGAAAAGCTAGAATATGTAGGTCATTAAATGACCCATGTCCTTTGTGCATACATGAGAAACTATATATTACTAAGTTTATAGAAAATAAAAATTTACTGAATCAGAGAAATGAAATAGCTATTTTTTTTGCCGTCATTGTCAAAGATTTTCCTTAAATAATATTTAAAAATAAAATTAAAAAGTGCGTAATATACTTATATTTGATATGAAAAAATACATCCCTACCCTATCTAAACATAACCCCTTTTTCGAACGTAATTAATAACTGATACAACAAAAGTTGATAAAAAGGAACACGCTACCACCCCTTGTCTGAATGATTGGATCTCTCTGTATTCTTGGAAACAGTGAATTATGAATTCTCTGTGCCTTTAAAACTCAGTAAATTTTTTAAAATTCACTTGAGGATGAAATGTTTTTAATTTAATTACAAAATTAAATTTGAAGTTTCTAGCTTCCATTTTTGAAACATAGTTATTACTGTGTAGCGAAAAAAACATATTTTAAATCAGTTATTTTATATATATATATATATATATATATATATATATATATATATATATAGGAGGTACGGTGGAGTAGTGGATAGCGGCTTGGAATAGAGAGCCGGGTTCGAATTCCAGTCGAGTCCATTACATTCACATGTGCTAATACCATTGGGAAAAGCTATTAATCTGCCCTCCAGCTATGTGTAAATAGCAGGAGAGACTGGGTTATATATCCTTGGATGGCAACTAGTCTAGAAGAATGACAATTCTGAATGCAAAACCTGTGGGAGTTGTTTGTGCCCAGGTCTCTGTATTCGGCCGTTCAAAAAGTGTGGTTCACAAAGCCTTCACCACTTTAATCAAATCATATGTGCTGGTGTCTGTCTATCGGTTCCTAGATGCGTCGAATACGTCGAATACGACGTGAGAATCCACCATATACATATGGGGACATTATATGACAAAGTGTAAAAGTTTAGTTGTGACGCCTTTCGTCCTTCATCGAACTAAATTTGTTATGTTAGTGAGCCTATAAATGCGCACGACAGAGGGGTTCTGGGAATTTCAGATTTTTTTTCTTTTTATTATCTAGCCAAATTCATTTAGAGTTTTCTTTTTCTTTTTCTTTCCATCACTTTTCTAAGTAGGTTTCCCACACAGTGATATTAGATCTGCCAATGTAAGAGCCAAGCGCAAATTTACTGTAGATGACCTTGTAATTAAGGCACTCTATAGATATTTACGTCGTAGTGAATTATTTTCTCCTTTGATAAGAGTAGCATTTTTTATGTCAAATTGCGGTCAGTCTCGTTATGGTGGGCAACCAAGGCATTTGACATATTATTTGGTAAAATATCCCTTTTGTGTTCATATAATCTTTTGTATCCCTTTTCTGTCCATATAATCTTTTCCTTGACGTTTCACGAATGTAATTTTTGTGACAATTATTACAGGCTATGGAGTAAACTTCTTCAAGTTTTAGCTTGTTATTTTCTTTAGTATTGACTTTTATTGTTTTGGATGTGGTAATAACAAATTTTATGTTGAGTTTAGATAGATTCTTTTTTTACTGTAGATGTGATAGAATTAGTATACATGAGAACTAAGGAAATCTACATCACTCCTCTCTGACAAGGGAGAGGAGTTGTGACCATGAACAGGCATACATACATAGAAAAAATTAAATCAATACTCAATGATACTTAAACCATAGCAAAAATTCTAATCCCTTTCCTTGGAACAATCAGTTCATCTCATATAAAGAATTTAGGCAACCTAGTTGAAAAACTAAAAGAAATGATCATGACAAACTCATGGCCAGTTTAGATATAAAATCCCTCTACATCAACACCCCAGTTGTAAAACGTCTAAATCTCCTAAAATGGCATCTAACACAATCAAATATAAAGCTCTCTCTACCAACAGTTAAAATAATAAAAATCTACCGTCTCATCACCAGTCAATGCTACTTCACATTTAATAATGATTGCTACAAACAAAAATTTGGATTACCAATGTAATTTCTTGAATCCGATATATTTTTACCCAAGCAGTCCATTATACTGATGATGCTCTATTTCGAAACATCTATATCTGTTCAGCTTGTAAACAAAGACAATTTATTTTAGGAAAAGGATTAAATCCAACATATTTTTATTTTTAGTTTATTTTGTTTAAACATTATTTTTGATGGATACTCAAAAATTCGAGTAGATTTTTTCTGACAAAATTTCTCGAATATTCAGGCCGGTATATGTAGTTGGATAAAAAATACTGCCTAAAAACAGCGCTTCTACTCGAATATGAGTATGCATAAAAATAACATCTAAAGAAAATAAATTAAAAATAAAAATTTGTCGGATTTAACTCATTTCCTAAAATAAACTCTTTTTGTTTACGTTAAGATACGAAAGAGCAGATATAAGTTTCGAGAATTGGCAGATAGTGTGTTCAAAAGCACTATTCGAATCTAATTGGCCGAACGGTTAGTCACGTCAGATCCAACGACGGTTCCCCATAGGAGATTCAGGTTCGATTTCTTCCGGAAGACGCATATTTTTCTCGAATATTCAGGCCGGTAGATGTAGCTGGATAAAAAATATTGTTTAAAAAACAGAGCTTCTACTTGAATATGAATATCCATAAAAAATAAAGTTTAAACGAAATAGATTTTATATATAAACTTTCCGATATTGAGCACTTTCCTCATAAAAATAATTAATTTTAAACTATATGTCATCTCCAAACTGAATCCCCCACAGGATGTAGATCTGATGGTATCCCTGTAGTCCTTAAGAAATGTGCTCCTTAACTGGCTCTTGTTCTCTCTAAACTTTACAATAAATGACTGGCTGCTCCCTGCTTTTCTGCTTGTTGGAAATTGTCTTCTGTAATTCCAGTATTTAAGAACCGTCTGATCCAATATCTATCAGCCTATTAACCTTCTATCTCTTTTTAACAACATTAATCACTTCATATCGCAGTGTCTTCTTTCAGATAAGCAATATAGCTTTCGCTTCTCTAGGTCCACTACTAGTGGTTTAACGATTATTGCTGAAAGAGTTTATCAAGCTTTAGATAAGAATAGTGAAGTCCGGGCTGTTGTTTTGGGCATCTCGAATGCCTTTGACATACTGGTCTTCTTCAGAAGTTGAAAGGTTATGTTATTTCTGGACGAATGTTTGAACTGATTTAATATTTTTTATCAAATCACGAAATGAAATTTCAACTCTTCTAGTTCTTTTTGCAAAAATAAATCTCACCGATCTCTATTCTTGGACCTGCGTTGTTTCTAATTTTCATCAATGACCTTCATGATGGCTTCAGCTCTCAACTCGATACAAAGGGGAAAATAAGTATGTCATTCCCTGCTGATTTTCTGAGTTTGCCACCTTACACAAATGGGAACGGCCTATAATCTTTAGGGTAGGTCCGTCTTGAAAGTGAGAGATAGAATGTTAAAAAAATTCTAGAAAATCACATTATATTAATTTTTGAACATTTATTTCTTTTTTATTGAAAAATAAATATTTTACCCCCTATTAACCAGCAATGATTCAGGCCCCACAGACCGTTTATGTGACCAGGAGACATACAGACTACTATTACTCAATTATTACTCCTAATCAAATACTCATTAACTGTATAAAAGAATACTTCAATGGATCATAAGCTAATCTCTCCACAATGGGCAAGACGAAAGAATTGTCTAAGGACATCCGGGACAAATCTGTATAGCTGCACAAAACTGGAATGGACGATTGGTAAGCAGCTAGGTGAGATGGAGTTAATGCGATAATAAGAAAATGGAAGAAACAACAATTACCTATCAATCTCCCTCAGTCTGGAGCTCCAGGCAAGATCTCCCAACGTGGAGAGAACCTGATGATGGGAAACGTGAGGAAACAACCAAGAAGTTCGCAGCAAGAGCTTGTTGATGATCTCAAGGCAGCTGGGACCACAGTTACCAAGATGACTATTTGTAACTATGTTCTAGTGCACTGAAATGATGTAGTGCTTGCAAGGTCCCCCTACTCAAGAAGGCACATGTACAGGCCCGTCAGAAGTTTTCAAATGAGCACCTGGATGATTCAGAGGAGGGTTGGGAGAAAAAGCTGTGGTCAGGCAAGACTATAATTGACTTTTTTGGCATCAACTCGACTTGGGCACCAAGAACACCATCCGTTTAAGCATGGTGGCAGAAACATTATGCTTTGGGACTGTTTCTCTGCTAAGAGGACAGGACGACTACATCGGGTCGAGGGAAAGGTGAATGGGGCCAAGTACAGGGAAATCTTGAGTGAAAACCGCCTTGCCTCAGGCAGAACACTGAAGATGGGTCGTGGATTGGTTTTCCAGCATGACAATGACCCAAAGCTAAGGAAACAAAGGAGTGGCTCAAGAAAAAGCACTTTAAGGTAATGGAGTGGCTTAGTCAGTCCCCGGACCTTAATACTTTAGAGAATCTGTGGAGGGAGCTGAAGCTTCGAGTTTCCCCACGACAACATACAAACCTTAAGGATTTGGAGAGGATCTGCAAAGAGGAACGGGCCAAATTCCGTCCCCCTCGGGAATCTGTAAAAACTTGGTAACTAACTACAGGAAACGTCTAGCTGTTGTGCTTGCCAACAAGGGTTTCTTCCCTAAATACTGAATTATGTTTTGCTATCTTTTCAATAAAAAGAAATAAATGTTCAAAAATAAATGTGATTTTCTAGAATTTTTTTATATTCTATCTTTCATTTTCAAGATGTACCTACCCTGACAATTATAGACCCTTCCCATTTTTGTAAGGTGGCAAAGTTAGAAAATCAGCAGGGGATGAAATACTTATTTCTCCAATATATATATATATATGCTGATGAAACAACTATTTATTCCTGTCTTAATAGTAAGTCTGGGCGGTTAGATTAGGTCAAAATGGCAGCTGAACTCAAAAGTGACCTAAAATCGAGTGGTAATTGGGGCAAGGAATGACTTTTTAATTTTAACGCAATCATTTTAACTCTCTACAAAAACAAAGGATATAGATTCAATTACTATAACTATCGGTGTATCACACCATTCTCTATTTCATTTAAATCATGTATTACATGTATAGAGTAGTTACATCGTTTGTTGTAGATAATCTTCCTCGAGGAGAGGTTGGGTTTAAAGAAAAAATTATTATAATGGTCAATATTATTGTTGTAAGACAAACTCAAGAAAATATCAGAAACAAAACAAGGAGATTTATGTTACTATTTTTAACCTGACAAAAGTGCTCTAAGTAGATCAGGTCTTTGTAAAATCCTAAGAAAGCTTAGGTTTCCATGTACATTTGCCAGCATCATTATACAATTACAAAATGATGTGCAGCTTAGTGGTTCAGAATCGAAATTAAATTCTTATACACTTTCCAAATCACAAAACTGTCCTCAGTATTATCTACCATAGTGTGTTGGAACAGGTTTTAGAGGAGATGGATGACGATGCATATATATCCAAAAAATACGTTCAAGTGGCAACCTGCTCAACCCAGAGTTTTTTTTTCCCCAGGCTATGACAATAAGCACTATAATAATACTAGTGAGGAATTCTTTTCCCAGATGACACAAACTGAATTACCTATTCAGCTTTACAGCAATCACTGATCTGTTTCGGCTTGGAATTCAATCTGAAGAAAATCCACCTTCCATATCGATCGATCGCATCACGCTGAACACAGTTGAGTATTTAAACTACCTGTAATTGAAGCAATGCGACAAAAGACACAGCTCCGTTGGTAGGCCACGTATCTATGATGGAAGACCTTCAACTAAAAAAACAAAAACAAAAAAGACATCATTTTGCTCAGTTGTAGCTCCCAATCAACACAACAGAGCGCTGCCACAATAGCGATAAATTGATTTATTAAAAGCATCTTTGTCAATTGTCTGGTGATTTTTGTGTAAGCGTCTGATTAATTGAATTGTTTTAATAACCAGATTGACAGTTGGTGGCCCCTATGTGACTGAAGTTGATAGCCAAACACAAACAGATTTTATGAAACATATATTGTCACTCGTTCATATATACTAAATATAAAATAAATAGTTTTATTTCCATATATAGCATTAGACGAACTTGAAGTTTTCAGGGAAAATAACAAAAAGAAATTTGGAATAATTCTAAAGCAAGGCTATTTCTAAAGCGAGGATATTTTTAGAACTCTTCTTCCTGGTGCACTACAAGATGGTCAACGAGTTTGGAGCCAGGCGAATTTTCCAACTACTAAATATTTAGAAAAAATGAAGTTTGACCAAATTACAGTTTCTTCACTGGTGAGTCAGCCATCAAAATTCACCAAAAGGGGCAAATATTGATATTATGCACCTCAGTAGAACTGTGTCTTACTCGTGGAAAAAGCACTAGGGAAATCCAAGAATATAATGCGCACAATTATCAATTTTGTTCGGCAATACCAACAGAAATATCTATGTTCTCAAAACGAAACATTCAACTGCAAAATCGGTTTTATTATAACTTTTATTATTAATTGAAAATAACAGTCTCAGAAACCAGAATAGTATCTATTTTGTAGACTTTGTTTTTTCACTTATCTATTTGTTCGCTTCAGTAGAATTCTAAGAAAAATCAATGCTTACAATCCAATAACTATATCAAAGCGGTTATTCCTTTCTAATGGTATCTGGTAGAAAGTTTGAACTTGACTTGATAAAGAGGTTTTGATTTTTTAAGAAACAAGTACACTTATACCTATAGAGATATGTAGACTCTCAAATATACGATTATAAAGGCAAACACTTCTAAACAGAGTGAAAAGGTTAAGAAAAACGTAGCAGATGACCGTAAGCACATTTACACAAATCAAATGCATATATATATATATATATATATATATATATATATATATATATATATATATATATATATATATATATATACGAATACACAGACTTTTAATTTCTGCCTTGGGTCTCTATCCTCCGTAGTGTCATCAGCCATTAACATTATCCCGCATTTACGCAGGAATACAAATATAATTTGATGACGGTGTAGATATTGTATACTGGCAAAGAGAAAGCTATTTTTAAAGAATGTACATTTTGTATTAAATGATCTTCTTATGCCAATATATTTTGAAGTCGATTTTGAAATTACATAATCATTTTGAATATGCAACATTTTGAACAATACCATTCTATCATTCCATTTGAAAATAGACTAGTATCACACATTCCCCGAGTATGTTATGTAATTATGCAAAATAGATATTCTCTTGACAGAATAGTAGATGAGGAGATGCCGAAAAATAGTATGAGAGAACGCTGAAAAGTTCTCGACCCGACCTACTTCACCAGATCTGACCAAAGGACGAAATATTCAAATTTTTCGTCAGTGCTTCTTGAATGGGCTTATAAATTTTCAGCACCCGTTGCAGATGCATTGTTTTTTGTTTTTTTTTTTTGCTTCTTTTCTGATTTGTTTTCCTTCGAAATCTCACATGAAAATTAAGTTGCATGAAGGCAATTTTAGGACAAAAAGAACTATTTTTGATTACTCCATTAGCGTTCAGCTAACAAAGATGGAGCAATTGATATTTTATCGACTAAATATTAATGAACGAGATAAGTCAGTAAATATTTTTACATTTTATGTATTTATTATGGTTAAAGGCAATTGTTCCGAAGCAAAATCGCATATAAAACAATCAAAATTAAAATATCCGAAAATAACTTTTCACATTAACATTATCTCATTGCACAAGTCTGAAGGCTTTTAAATAAAAAGAAATGTCACACAAATTCGAATTTAGACACTTTTATTCAATGTTGAACAGTTTTGTACTATATATAAAAGTTAAATTATTTCAAGTAGATTGATTTATTCCTCACTGCAGCATTTTAAACATTTAAGAATATTTTCTCTTGCGGGATATTGATAAATTGCTGTATGCAAATGATGATGTGCATTTATTTCAAACAAACGATTTCCACATTTTCGGCTTGTATGCAAACAATATCTTTCTCTATTTGTAAAGATAAAATCTGTATACTGAATGTAAAGAATACTTTATCGTTCAAGATTCAAATGAATCCTTTACATTTTTAACGCGCCTATCTTAATCAAAACTGCGATTGAAGTAGATTACATTATCTTACATATGTGACTACCTATTCATTTCTTATTTAAATTTATCTTAGATAAGATACGGAGCCATTTTTCTAACCACTATGAACATCGTTTGCTCCTAATAAAACAAATTTAATAATGCATTCTTTAAATAATAATTCTTACAACATCTTTATGAAAGCCCATCTTTTCGCTTATTTTTGATAACATCTATCTCAACACACCTCGTTTTCTTTTCTCGTCTAAAGGCGGACACATTTGTGCTTACTTCATTGTCTTTACCCATTTTAAAAATTACTGGTATTCGCAGTCAATATACCTGAAATGTCATGGAACTTCATATTTTACATCTTTGTTTTTCTATACATGTTCAAGAGGTTAGAAATGAATAGTTAGTTGAAATACTATTGTCTTAACAATGATTTTGAATCAATCATTGTTAAGAAAATGGTATTTCTATATAAATCTCCTATGGGCTGAGTTGCCAATTATTTATCACTTATAAACATGTTCTATTTGGAAAATACATATGTTTACATTTAGCCCATCTATCTATCTATCTATCTATCTATCTATCTATCTATCTATCTATCTATCTATCTATCTATGTGTCGATCTGAAAATTAACATAGAAATTGAAGGGTAGTAAAAAGAATACCATATATAATGTTAAAAGAAGAAATAATATAAAATGGAATGAATATAAGGAAGAAAAGATAGTTAAATAAATACGAACTGAAATTAATGAGTGTTCTAATAAAATATGAGAAAAAACAATGAAAAAGAAGGAATGTTAAAGAGAAAAACATTGAAAGAAAGGAATGTATAGAAATATAATAAAAAATGATTTAATGAGGAAGTAAAAGGTTCAGAGAAATGATATACAGTAACAATGGAAAGTGAAAGAAGTGAGAATTTTCAATGGAGAGCACGAGGAAAGAGAAAATATTAAATCTCCTGAAAATTTCAACAGAATAAGAAAAAAGGACAAAAACGTTATGTATTTGTACATTGTGTATGTATATATATATTTTTGAAAGAGAGAAAAGAAAAAGACTAAAACACATACGAGAAGTATAACTATTGGTAACGTCAAATAAAAATGATAGAAAGTAAGAAGAAAAGAAATAGAAAGAATGAATATATCGACTGCACGTAAAGATCAGAAAAAGAAACATAGGCACGACATGAGGAAAAAAAAACATCTTTCTCTCTAAGATGTTTTCCCATGCGAGAAAAACGAGTTGTACACACGCGCACAGATATATATGTATGTATAGATAGATAGATAGATAGATAGATAGATAGAGAGAGAGAGAGAGAGAGAGAGAGAGAGAGAGAGAGAGATTAGCCAATATATTTGAAATGAGGAAAACGAACAAATAATATGAAAAGATAAAAAAGGAAAGAAGTGAAATCGAAACAAACACTGAAAGATATAAAAAAAATGAATAAAAGAGAAAAGAAAGACTGAAAAATTGGGTAGAAGAAGAAATAAGAAAAACCGGATAATCAAAACAATATTGGGAATTACGAAGTGAGTAAAAGAAAGCGAGAGAAGAGATAGAAATATAATATTAAAAAGAAGAAATAATCAGAGGAAGAATGAAAAAGAAATAAAGGGACGAAAAATGAGAGAGAGAAAAAGATCGATAGATAGAGAGAGAGAGAGAGAGAGAGAGAGAGAGAGGGAGGGGGGAATTAAGGACTAGAGAAGACTGAAGGTATTTGGTCAAATGTCCAAGCATCAAGAAATATGATTCTTTTATCGATTTTGCTTTCCGATTCTCTGAACACGTCCGACCTCCAATCTCTTCTAAACGGGCCTAGTTTGTACAAAACGCAAATGTGCATCGGTGACTAGACGTCTGCGTGTCTTGTTGCTTTCTTGTGAAATATTTTACTCAACGTTTATCTATCAAGACAGTAACAAATTCTGACATTACTATGAGTGACAGAACATTTGTGACAGGTGGCCGACCTATGAAAACATACAGGAAATGAGATACACATATGCTTTTACTTTCTTCTTTTCAAACGCGCGTGCATACGGATACAAGATAGATAGATAGATAGATAGATAGATAGATAGATAGATAGATAGATAGAGAATGATACGCATAGAAAGAGTAGTTTCTATATAGATAGATTTAGTGTCTATATTTCTGGGATGAGGTATTATGTACGCTCCGGCCTTCTTCAGGTGGTTGGAATGTCGAACTGAACCCTTTATTTCGCTCAGTGGGGTAGACTGTTCTAGTTCCACACTTCGGAATGGGATCACACATATATCGACAGGATGAGGGCTTACCAAAGGGCTCGCCATTATCACCAGCAATGGAATACTTTGAGGAAGTGGCATTAGAATCCATATCTCTAAAGCCAACTATATGGTTAAGGTACGTAGATGACATCTTCATACTCTGGTCACACCAGGAAGATGTCCAGGTTCTACTGGACTATGTGAACTCAATAAAACCTTTGATACAGTTCACAATGGAGAAAGAGAGTAACAACACATTCCCATTCCTGAATGTTCTAATATCTCGAACAGAGCATGGGTTCAAGACATCCATATACCGTAAACCAACATTCACCGGACAGTACCTCAATTTCAACTTCCACCATTCATGCAGCGTAAAGAAAGGGATCGTCCGCTGCTTACAATACAGAGCAAAATTCATAAGTGGCGACCCAGAGACATTAGATAAAGAATTGGTCAGTATAAGTAATTATCCTATAACGTAACAACTACCCTGGGTACATAGCAACAGCCCCCAAAAACTGGGATAGGCGGGTACAACAACACCCAGAAAACAGTCTGTCTGCCTTATGTGAAGGGGTTATCAGAGAAAATACAAAGGATCTGCGGTTCATATATCACCAGGACAACCTTCAAAAGATGGATGACACTTCGCAGATATCTCTCCCGAGTAAGACCTCCCCCCCATAGAGGAGAACATGACTAAAGACTGTGTGTATGCTATCCCGTGCAGCTGCGGAGAGAAATATAAAGGGAGACGGGCCACCCCCTTAAAGTAAGGCTTCAAGATCACCAGAAAGCTGTAACACGAGGGGAAGTGGAAAAATCAGGCGTGGCTGACCACATATGGAGAGAAAAGCGAGATCACTGCCCTCTGTGGGATCAGGTTGAGATCATAGACAAAGAACATCATTGGGAAATTCGTAAACTTAAGAAATCAGCACATATGCTAGGCCACAAAAATCTCCTGAGTCGACCAAGCATAGAAATGAATACAATATGGGAACCAGTAATAAAGAGTGCCAGAGAAAAGCAATAATAAAAAGAAAAAATGCATTATGAGATCTGGTTAAAACATGAATTGATAACAGCAAAAATTGTAATATGAGCACTGGACATTAGGTTTATAATACCCAGAAATTCATACACGGATGTCCTCAAGAACACATGGCACAGTGGATAAAGACGTTAGTTAGATCCAGTGAGAGTGAGTTCAGTACCTGGTTAAGGCGGTGGAGAACTTGGAGAGGTTAATTAACAGGAGATAACTGATAACTGACATCCATTAGGCATGGCACGTGGAACTAGAACAATCTACCCTAGTCAGCGAAATAAAGGGTTCAGTTCGACATTCCAAACACCTGAAGAGGGCCGGAGCGTACAACTGCCGAAACGTTGTAATAAATATGGCAACAAAGATGAGGACAATAGTCCGAATAATGTAAATAGTATAGATAGATTTATTCTTGCGTAACACGTTTCTTAATAATGGATTACATTAATGAGGCAAAAACTATTAATGGATTAATTCTCATTGTATTTTCTGAAAATATCGAATTATAAAAATAAAGTCATTGTCTTCTTTGATTCAATTTTAATTAACCAAAATGCTAATAAAGCTTATATGAACATTGGACATTCTAAAATTAGTTGTTATAAATTATATTTATGAATGCATAGACACACAATTAAGAGCACGCCTTTTGCCTGTTGTGGATTCGGAAGTATAATTTCTTGTCTCATGATAATTGCATGAAGTTAAATGAAAGTAGAAATCTTTAAAAACATCTTTAATAATTCTGACAAATAATCATAAATTATGTTTATCACGTAAATCAGTTACTAAGTAAAAGCTTTAAAATAATTTAACCGATTGCTGTGAAGTGTAATGTGGCAAAACTATGCACATCCGAATAGACTGCATCGGCACAAACCAGCCATTTAATGAAGATTGGTTTCTTTCCTTTCAGTATCAGTAACAAGAATCAAAATGATTTCCCAAACACGTCATAGATTCAAATTATGCAGCAGATTGCCATCGAGAACTAAACAAATTTTCTTTCTGAATATTTTAGGAGTGGATGTGTATGGATGTATGTGCATATGTATGTATGTGTGTGTGTGTATTTATGTATGTATATGTATACATGTATGTGTATGTGTGTATATGCATGTGTATGTGTATGTATGTATGTATGTATGTATATGTATATGAGAATATATATGTATATATATATATATATATATGGATATATGTGTGTGTGTGTACATAGGTATATGTATGTGTGTATGTCGGTACACGCCGATATGTATGTATGTACGTGTATATGTTATTGTGTATGTGTGTATACGCATGTGTTTTGAACATAAAAATATAGGTCCTTGCTAGATTAGATAATCGTTATATTTATTTTTTATATGTTTATATTTGATTTGTAACCTGTAGTCGATATTAAATTTGTTAAATTTTCTTAATTGCACAACTGCCCTTTCAGTAAATGACCTCCAGTTTTAGTTTCCCCTGCTCCATCTCTCTCCCCCACCCCTTTTTCTTTTCCTCTCCCTCCCCCTTCTTCTGATCTTTAAGATTAGATCGTCTATTGCGTGTGTATGTCACTACGAAATGTATCCTTTCAGGTTACATCTTTAATGTATCAGACATCCGACAACATTCATATTTCTCTCACTTAAACCGTCTTCAACTCATCTCCTTAAAACTTCTCTCTGTTAAGTTTTAATCTCCCACCTTCTCTCGTCTGTTACCCCTCACTTTAGCTCTAACATTCGTCCCACACTCTCATACTTACACTCTCTCTAAATTCTATTTTTTATTTCCGGAGTTGTTTTTTCTGTTTTCTTTTTAAATTTGTAGGTCTGATGAATTGGATCATATTTACGATTCCAATGGAATAAATTATGACCATGGAATATTAGTGTTTAAGCCTTTTTATTATATATATATATATATAGGCTTTTTATTTAATTTTTCTTGTGTTCGAACGAGAGCTTTCTTTTCTGGACAAAGAGTGTATAAAAACTGTTCAAATGTTTTATATTTCCGAGCGCTTTCGGCTATACCTTTGGCCATTATCAAGGATGATTCGATTTTTCAGCTTAACTCAGTTTGTGCATTATATGTATGTCTTAGTGTGTAGTAGAGATGTTTTAATTTCCGAATACAGTTAGCTTTGTTCGTAGTTAATATTGTTAAGAGTTGTTTTTTTTTCTTTTTTATTATTTAAGCTTCCATTATTTTAAATCTTTTTTACAGGTGGATGCACTTAATATATTTGTGTTTTCTACTCTTAAAAATATTAACTACGAACAAGGCCACAATGTGCTAACCGTATTCGGAAATTAAAACATCCCTACTACACACTAAGACATACATACTGCGTTTCTGCCTGTAGTGAAGAATGTGTGTACACATATGTCTGTATGCAGTTTTTATTTTTTTTCGCCTACTGTTATATTTTTATACTCGTGTATGTACACTAGTGCTTATGTAGGTATATATGAAATATATTTTTATATATATTTGTGTTTGGGGTTTTCGTTTTTATATATTAGATGTGTATATATCTATTTTTCTATCCATGTCTATCTGTTTTAATGTCCTTTCTTTCCCTAATGTTTGGTTTTTCTGTTCTGCACATGTTGATTTTTCTATTCTACCATTTTTATCTATGTATATTTGCCCGTATAAGTTATATTTTAATAAGTGGTTAGAATTCGTTTAATAACACTTTCAAACTTTAATATTTCTTGGTAGGTGTATCGGTGTCTCTTTGTCAATGTATGTGTGTGTATGTACGTGTCTTTATCGGTGTCTGTGTGTATGGTCCTTTTGTGAGTACCTTTCATTGTGTATGTATGTTGTGTGTTTTTTAAAGGGTCGTGGAGATATTTCCTGTCTCGTCGCTTTTTTGTGTGTGTATATATCTAAATACGTCTGCGTGTTTATGTATTATAATCTGATTGTGTATGTATTGTCTTATGCAAGATGTTATCCTCCCCTCCCTCTGTTTATGATTCAAATGTATCTATGTTGTTATGAAGTTAAGAGCAACATTTGATCTGAACGTTCATTCCAACATAATTTCAATAAAAACAAAATAAATAGAATAACATATGTATTTTTTCGTTTTTTCTCAGTAATTTTATAATTTTAAACTTAATATAGATTAAATTTAAATTTTAAAATGGGTAATTTTTAATTTCAAATTTTATCGTATAATTTAATATTTATTAGTTAGAATAAATTCTATTTTAGTCTAACCCCAACATTAAATAATTATTATAACCTCAGTTCGTTGTCAAGTTTTTTGAATTCTCGTATACTTGTATTTTGATTGGTTATTCCAGCTTATTTAACAGCAGCGTTTCCCTTAACGAGGAGTGTTTGATTGATTTGAACCTTTTAAAACCCTTTATTCTACATTCAACATCACCACTTGATAAGACACCAGAAGTGTTGAAACAAAATGGCTATTTTTGTAGTGATTTTATAACATATTTATGTTATAATTTTCGAATAAATAATTAAATATATATATATATATATATATATATATATATATATATATATATATATATATATATATTCGAAAATTATAACATAAATGTTATGTATATACATATTATATATATATATATATATATATATATATATAATTACAGACTTCAGGACATCTCAATCTGCATAAGAAATAATAACAGACCAAAGTAACAGGCATTTTATCCTTGATGCCATTAAGTAACATTAGTAGTCACAATCACAATTTGGACTAATTTCATAGTAACAGCCACCTGTATTTCTTCGAGTATATGTGTAATAATGTGAGTGTGACACATTATTACACGCTGGTTCTTTCAGGCGTCTAACTCTGCAGTGTTTTGCTTGTCCAGTATTTTCACTTCATTCCACAGGTGCCTGATGATTACCCGTTTCCCTTCATACATGATCAACCCGATTTCATTGGCTTACCATTCACTACGGCTTTTCGATGTTCTTCCACCCTTACTCTGAAGGAGTAGATTGTTTCACCTTTATATTCTTTGCCACAACAGCAAGAAATGGAGTACATGCAGTACTTGGTTATGTTCTTCCCCGTGTTAGGCATTATTCGGCAGAAATTTCTCTGTAGAGTGGTGCTGCTTATGAATATTTCCCTTATTTTGTATGAACCATAGATCTTCTGAATCTTTTCTGATAAGTTCTTAACGTAAGGTAGACAAACCGTAGCAATTTTCTAGTTTTCCTCCTTGATCATTCTGTTGATATACTTGATGTTGATCAACAATTTGAAGGATACGCTTGGTGTGTAAGTTATTTAAGAACAAATTTTAATTTGAGGTTATCATATTATTTTGTATAGAAAATATATTATTACAGAATTTAGTACATATGTACTTACATACATACACAAAATAAGTGTTTTCAATATAACTGTCTTCATGCTTTGATTATGGCCTGAATGCGGCCTCTAAAACGATTATATGCGTTGATCGGATGTTCTTTATTTTTGTTGGCTATGCCATCCACGATATGGTGTAAATATTCGGCCAGCCATTTCTGGATCTTGTCGGCTGTGTGAGAGGGAGTAGAATTTGCAGGTACGCGTACAGCCTCTCCTCAGGTACTTTCTCAATCAAGGGCTTATGTCCAGGTGTTTCGACGTAGGCTGTGGCTTTGTAGGAAAAGTAAAGAAATCATCACAGATGGCAGAAACTTGATAGGACTTCAGTAGAGTTGGCACAGAACCATCTGTCATTCCTTCTGTTCACTTTTGATTTTGAAGAAAGTTTTCATCTGAGAAAAACAGACTATGTTTGACTCCTCGGGGTGCTTTAATTTGTTTAGCATTCAATTTCGAACGGACCACATTGTTCTCCGGGCAACTATTAGTTATGAGCTATCCTCTTCTCATAACGTAGAATTTGTATTTTATGTTTTTGTGCAACACACAAAATTTGTTGTTGGCTCTGACACATGGAGTATATTAGCAGTGATCCTTATTGATTTTCCATGTTTCGCATCGATGATACCCTGAATTTAATGGACGAACTCGATATTCCTGACAATGTCTGGACGTCGACAGGTTCTAGAGCTTTTTTTTTCTAAAATGTTAAAACCGGTGACAGGTAAGTATACTGTGATCGAATTTGTGCTTAAAGAAAACGAGAACAGCATGGCTTTATCATCTTCTGCCTTAAAGTTGAAGATTCTATGGTGGACTGGTAAAAGAATAAGCTATTTCGTTATGGCTTTCTTAAAATATGTTATCAAATACTTGACGTTTTTGCGTATGTCATGCTGCAAATTTAATAATCTATGTGTGTATATTGTTAAGGATGCTCTATTTCAGATTGTTCATTTGCCAGATGTATTTATCCGGTGCAATAGAGAATCGACCTGAGCCAAGTTATGTCCGTGTGCTGTTTTCCTTAGCTCAAAACGAAAAATGCAAAACCTTTCAATTTATTTTGGGTGTGCACTTCACCGTGAATTTCTGTATGTCTGAACATAAATCCTTTTTAACAGAAAGTCGATGTTAATGCTATTAACTTTATTGATGTTATTACTTTATAATTAATAATAATTTTACCAGAAGCAACGGCAACTTCAATCCCCAGAGAAAACGAAAACTTTTTGCATTCAAAATATGTCAGAAATAAGATCATATCAAGATGCTGAGTGGCTGAACAAGATGTAATGCAGTTAAATTTCATGTTGTCCCATTAGAATGGATCGACTCTCGCCATCACCAACCATAATTCTAAATATTTTTGTCATTTCCAATTTTCATTTTCCATTTCTCCCCCACCCCCAAAATCACTAACATCACGAAAAGAATTAAAAGTGTTAAAACGTTGATTTGGGAGACGAAAGTGACCATTTTAAATCAAACAAAAGAACCAGTTAATCGAACACATAGAATAAAAAAGAAAAATAGCTTTATTTTTACGCATAAATTCGAACCACCTGTTTTATTGGTTTATGGTTCAACTTTTTTAGTACATGGTATCTGAAGAAAATATTCTAGTAATGGCGTGATTTACAAGCTGGAGGTTTGTTTTTTTCCCATTGCTTCTACCAATCGATATTTGTATAGATTCATAAGGTTGAGTTACAAATATTTGAGGCCCAATCACATTGGATGTGTGGAAGATCACGAAATAATTAATTCGACTAATAGTTCTCACAAACCTGCTACTTATTTGGAAGCCATTCGAAATGAATTATAAATCGAAGAAACTTCATAAATTATGAGTACAATGTCACTGCATTTAGTTAAAATATAACAGTAAACATTTTATGATATGTGAATGTGTACATAAGTATGTATTTATATGTGTGTACATTGAAAGATAGCGTCTATGAGTATGTGTAAGTTAGTCTGATACTCTGTCCCATCTCTTTTTGTGGATATAAATATTTACTGGTGTGTTTCTTTTATAAAATAAAACTATCTAGTGTTATGAGATTTGGCAGTTAGTCATTGGCATTTAACTGAATTCAAATTTATTAATGTTTTTGTCATAGTATCTGACAAGTAATGAAACAATAAAATTAGATAACAAAAGTAAATAATAATCGTATATATATATATATATATATATATATATATATATATATATATATTAATTATTACATATATGTGAACCTACGTTTTGGTGTGCGACTTAAGTTTCGCTGGATTACAGCTCGTCGGGCGCAAAGTCTATGTTGTTAGAAGTAAACAAATGGCTTATGGGAGGAACGCTGCTAATGAGCTCAAAAATAAATTTGGACAAAAAGTGTAGTAAATGCGATACAGATGAGTTACATTTTTTAAAATAGAAAAATGTAGAAAGACTGCAAAAAAAGAAAAAAAATAAGGATTACAAATTAAAAATTAAAGACACTGTTTTCGCATAGTCAAGATAACGTTAAGGGATAAAAGGAGGTAAATTGGTAAGATGCTTAAGTCTTAAGGTAAAAAAATTATAAGGAAAGAAATGAATTATAAAAACAGATAAATATAAGGAAAGTAATTACAATATATGGGAATATATATATAATACGAAGCAAATAAATGGGCCTAGCCATAGAACTGGTGATGAACAAAATATAAAGCTTATTAAATTTGTATTTACGTTTATTAATGAGAAAGGCCGTTTTTCATGATCTTGGGCTGTCGATAGAGCGATAGGTGATAAAATTAATCGAAGTGAGTCATATGTCCACAAGTTAATCAAAAAGAGAAATCAAAGTGGAACATATAATAGACGTAGCGGATCTGACCGACCGCTAAAAACAACCGACAGGAAGATAGAAACTTGGTTCGTCAATGCAAAAGAGATCGATTCGCAACAGTACATGATGTTTCCAAAGTTTGGCGGTTTCTTCAAGAACAGTCAGGCGCAGGCTCAAAGCAAAAGGTGTTTCCAAGTAGATAAAAGAGAAACCTTTCGTACCTGAAAAAATCGACCGTCACAGTTGGCTTATGATTGGGAAAATGTTATGTGGAGTGACGAGAGCCCCTTTACTCTTAGATATGAAGGACGAATAAGTGTTTGGTTGTACGCCCGATGAAACGAATACTCCAGTGACTGCCAAAGGCACTGTTAAACACGATAACAAAAATCAATGTTTAGAGTGCATTCTCAGTAGCAGGAGTTGGTAATTTGTACAAAATCAAAGGAATCATGGACCAGCATCAATACCACAACATTCTTGTTAATCAAATGTGGCTTTCTGCTAAAAAAAAATTTTGTCCAAGGTCAACGCTTCACGTTCCAACACGATAAGGATCCTAAGCATAATGCCTTAAAGAATAAATATTATCTAGAGAGGAAGCGTGGCGAGGGTAAATTGCAACTCTTCCAGTGGCCTAGTCAGAGTCCTAACCGTAACCCAATTGAAAACCTTTGGGCGATAATGGACAAACGTGCCCGTAATAGGAAAGTTAACACAGGAGACGAGCTTTGCTGCGTATTAAAGAAATGTTGGAAAAATCTGGCGAATGTGTTAACTTACTAAATAATTTAGTCTATAGCATGCCACGAAGAATAAAGGTCGTTATTAAAGCAAAGGGTTACCTAACAAAATACTAAATCATTTTTTGACTTGTATAATGTACATATGTACACCTGTATTAATACCCTGTATTAATAAACGAATTCTATAACTCACTTGTCTTGATAAAATACAAAAATCGACTTTCTATGGGTGCGTCTATTTTTTGCTTCATACTATATATATATATATATATATATATATATATATAATTATGCATTTAGGCAGCAATCCCTCTTTTATGCAAGTTTCGTTAAAAACGACTGACAAGGTGTTGTAATTAAGTTTTTTATATAATTTTTCACGTGATCTTTTCAGGACATAAATCTAAAAATTGTCTGAATGTTTTATATATTCAAGCGCTGGATGTTTTATATACCCATTATCAATGGTGTATTTTATTTTATTTCTTACTGAATATATGGATTATTTTATGTGTATATCTTGAGTTATAGGAATGTTTTATTTTCCAAACACGGTCAGCACCTTTTGACCGTAATAATAGTTGAGGTTATTGAGTATTGGCTTTTTTTTATATTAGTAATGCTTCTACTATTTAGCCCTTTTTTTTACATATAAATGATGCTATTATATTTGATAGTATTTGGTAGGACTCCATGTGTATTTAAATGAAACCTTTTGGTTGGTTAGGAACTTAACGAAACTTGCATATCAGGGCTGTAGCTATCCATGAGTTGTTACCAATTTTTTTACAGGGTTTTATTTTAACAAAATACAATAAAGAAAGAAATACAAGAAAGAAAAAATCTATCAAAGAAAGGAGGTACTGGAAATTTTAAATGTTCTTGCTGCTAAGCATGTTGGCGGCCTTTGATAACGTGAGGCTAAATTATAATTCTTTTTGCACCCCCCACAAAAAAATTTGTCTCTGGTACAGCCCTGCATATATATATATATATATATATATATATATATATATTACAATTGGAATTAAAATACCTTTAGTTAATGACCATTTTCACCTACGAATTTTAATTTTAAAATTCGCATGATTTTTCAAACTTTTTATGGTATCCGTTTGTAGTATGATACTGGTTAGTTGGGGAAAGAAAGAGAGAGAGAGAGGGTGTTAGAAGGGACCTAGTGGGAGATATGGCAGAAGAAGGAACCGTTAGAGGAATTAAATTATGGGGGTATGAGGGACTGGGGACAGGGAGGGGAAACCGATGAGGTGACCTACATCCAAATGGTCATACGGCCAAAGTTTGATTCAACGGGAATCCACGGAAATTAACGAAAACGAGAAAAAACAATCAATAGGTAACTTTAGTAAGATAAAAGAGAAAAAATTATTGGTGTATTAAACTCGTCCCTATATCAGAACTTCAAAGTTTGGGAGGATGTTTTCAAAGTTTTGGAGGAAATTTGGATATATTATTGGACGTACCCAGTTCGTCCACATTAAGAATATCACTACTCGCATAGCTATCTGTACTTACATACACTTAGATATCTACATCCCTGCACATCCATATCTACATCCATGCATATGCTAGCCGACATGTATTTACTAATACCCTATGTTAGGATGAAAATTTTCGAAGGATAATAGGAGTTTACTTGAGTTAGAAAAACCCGGGCATTAACTTAACCATAATTAGACGGAATTATAAGACCAAAATGAGAACGAATTAAAAATTATTGTTAGGTGTGAATGTATAATCACTAATTATTTTCCTAGATATATATTCCTAGGTCACTTCATTAACCCGTAATCTAATATGTATCTGTAAGTGAGCCTTTAAAAACTAACTATTAAATTCATATATTAGCGTATGTACCATATGTTAAATATTAGAAAACCCTATGATGGTAGTAAAATTTGATTACTTCAGATTCGATATGCTGCATGGTATATAATAATTAAATATAGGATATATGGCTCACACACACACACACACACGCACATACATACATACATACATATATATATATATATATGAAGAAATATAGTTTTAAGGTGTGCTATATTTATGGGATAAAGTGCTAAATATCAAAGATAGAGCGTAGAGGGTTTTTTCATGCTGGACGCAATCGTCGGCCTGACGATTGCCTCCAGCATGAAACAGCCTGTCGCCTCTGAGTGTTGACTTCAATGTTCAATTATATATATATATATATATATATATATATATATATATATATATAACTGACTATGTGTGTGTATGTGTGTGTGTATTCGCGAACTACTCGAGAACCATAAGGCATATTTCCACCAAATTTGGAACATAGATTGTACTCGATACTGGATGTGTCTGCGCAAATAGTTAGTCATTTTTCTAAAATCAATAACCGATAATCAATAAATATAATGTTTGAATAGGAATTTTCATTAGTTTGATTGTTTTTAAACTTTCAGACTTGAAGTCTAAACCCTAAGGCGATTTTAATGAAACTTGATAAGTGTATGCAACTCTTACTGTCACGTTTATTATACGTTATATTGATTTTTGTTTCTGTCGACAGGGACCCACAAAAATTCAAATTGCTTCGATTTTGATGAAATTTTGCATGTTGCGCTCTTACAATGAGATAGAAATCGGTTGTCAGATTTTAAAAAATGCATCAGGAGGCCCCACGGTGACCCTATAAACTTCTTGATGCCTCAATTGCTTTTCAAGTGTATTTTGTAGCAGTATTCCCCAATTTCAACGAAAATTTCAGTACATATTGAGATTATCTCGAGTAACTGAAGTAGTCACTTGGAATTCACTGAAAATCAACACCGGGACCCCCATGAGTTAGGGGATCAGCAGGGAACGCCGAAATTTTCAATTAAGTCTACAGCATTGGCCATAAAGCCGATTAAATAGAAAACTTAAAAAAGATTTCAATTACTATTAGTCTTTAATCTGTCCTATGGCTTGAAATTTGGGACCCCTAGGGTGAACCAAAGGGACCCCCAAATTTTCAAATTGCTTCAATTTCGACGGAATTTTACATGTATGTTACAATCTTAAAATGAATAAAAAACGATTATCAGATTTTGAAAACTACATAATGGGCCCCCAAGATGACCCATGAACACCTTGCTGCCCCATTAATCTTTCAATTGTAGTGGTTAGCAGCATTCCGATGAAAATTTGCACATAATTTGTGTTTAGATCAATCAACTCAAAATAAAAACTGACACCCCATGTGTCATAAATACATTATGAAAAATGTTTTTTCCATAGATTTCCCGTTTTGGTACTGAAATAGTTTAGTTTGCATTAACTTGACGGCAAAAACTATATCCTTCCTTAAGAAAAAAGAATAAATGCAAACGAAAGTGTGCACCGATGAGAGAAGTGCACGTAGATATAAGACGTGTGTGCAAGATCGATCGAGATGTGTAGTGTGTACAATTGATTTTGCTCTCCGTGCAATGATCGATCGAATTATGTAGTGCGTACTATCGATTTTGCTTCACGTGTAGTGTTCATTAGTGCTATGTGATGAAATAAATGCAAAAAATCTCATTCGCATCAAAGTTGTCATCCAGTTAAAAGGTAGACTGCTTTCATGATTGTATATTTTGAATTTTTGATACTTTAAATTTAAATTTGTGAAAATCATATTATTAAAAAGTTTAAGCGTAAATGCCAATTTTTAATTATGTATTTATCAGCGTTTAAATAATGCTTACTAACTCATATATTTGAAAACTTGAGCCTTAAAATTTTGACAGTTTCATTCTGAAAAATGCACTTATAATAATATATATAAATACATTATGAAAAATATCAGTTTCTCTTTCGATTCATTTATAATTATGCTAAACTTAGCGTGTACATTTTAACGTTCATAGTGAGTTTTCTAGCTGCACGTTAATTTTTATTTTTATCACTAGAACGTTTTTTTGGTAGTCTATTTTTAGATAAATCCTAACTTTACGAGCTTGCTTATAATTGTTTACCACGTTCCCGTGGTCTCCCTTATAAACTTGCATTTAATCTATTGTGTCTATATTTCCATTAATTCTATTCTTGCTTTTTAATTGATTACTTCATTGCTATTCAAAAGGCTTAGCCAAACATCTCCAAATATAGCCTGACAGTAATACCAAGAAAGCGAAATCCTTCACATGGACACGCTACTACTATAGCCAAACGCATGAAAGCACGGAGAAGAAACGCTTCGCAACAAGAAACTCAAATTAGACTGACACAAAATGCTATTCGTACAGCTAATGCAAGGTCAGCAGAAACCAATGAGTAACGGTTAACTAGATGAGGAAGGAACGCTGCCAGAATTCTGCTACTCGAGCTGTCGAAACTGAGGGGGAAAGAACAATTCTATACAGTCTTTTTGAAAGTTGGTTTTCAGCCTTGGCACGGCTGCTAGGAGAAGTCTTTGTTGAATTTCTTCTCCTTCCAATGCATGTCGTTCATTCGATGTAGTTTGAGCAAAAGCTGTCAACAAAGCATTTCTCCTCAACAATTTTCGAAGATCGATTGCGATTAATGTACTCTTCCTTTGCAGACAAATTCTTTTGTATCTTCTGTGCTTCTGTAAAAACAACTTTCTCCTGTTATAAATGTTTTCACACTTCATGTCATTATAATTTTTCACCATATAGATATGAGGCACTAAAGAAAAATCTTTATTTTAACTTTACAGATTTGATGAGGTTCGTGATCTTTTTTGAATAAACCCAGACAACGCCGGGTAATGGTGCTAGTATATATATATATATATATATATATATATATATATATATATATATATATATATATATATATGTGTGTGTGTGTGTGTCTTCACACGAATACCTACACCTACACCCATATACATATACGCATATATACACACACATATATCACAGCACTCACATATATTCGAATATGCATCCAAATTTAAGAACTTATTTAATCTTCCGAAACAGGTATCTTAATTCCAATTGTAAAGAAAATTTGCTCTGTTTAATGAAAATAAACATTGGGCGCTCTTTTGGGGTCAGTTTTAAAATATTTCAAAATATATGTTGTGTTAATAGGACACACCTGGGTTATACCAACGGATTACTACATATATATATATATATATATATATATATATATATTGAAGAATACATTGTATAATGTATTTGGCGTAGATCAGAATTAATAATTATTTCAATACATAGTATGACACCTGTAAAAATGACATATTTAATAACAAAGTGATTTTGATTTTTAAAAGTTGAAGGAATTGTATTCCAGTACAGGTTTTGGGATGAAAAATTAAGCTGGCAATTTTCAGTCTGAATAAAACCTTATTAAATTTTTTAAAACGTGACACGAGAAACGTGAATTAAAATTAAATAATTTTAAAATATTTTAATCCAAAGAGAAAAATAATTAAAGATGAAAATGAAATCCAATCTGACACATTTTTGTACAACATTTAAAAAAATGTACCTATGTTTGTTTCATTATTACATTATTAATATAAATTTGTCTCGGACACAGAATTTAAAATTACTAAGTTTCTTTGTATAATTAAGAGTAATCAGACAGTAAAAATAAAAAAAAGATCTAAGGCCTTGATAAAAAATGTAAAACAAAAGTTTGATAACCGAATTTGATATTCGGATATGGGAGACACAACACCAAATTAATGAAAAAGTAAAAAACAGAGGGAGGCCATCATCCATTCCAGTATTTTTTTTGTTTTTTGTTTTGTTTTGATTAATGAATAGGCTAAACTGTGATTCGGAAAAGAAAGCCGGATAGAATTGGCATCGATGAAATTCAGTTGAATAGAAACTGGTTTTGTTGTTTTATTGGCATTTCGCCTTTATCTGCAGTCGAGACGACCCAGGGGCTGATCATTTTGATTGATATCCGCATCGGCTATGAATCAAGTACAATGATAGGAAATTTCATTTAACTCCGCCTATACAAAGACCAGTCGACCAGTTAATCTATTTCTAATATTATCCGAGTAATCATAGTTCACTTGTAAAATTCGTACAGTTCAATCTTTTACAAGTGATATGGATATCGATTTAGTTTAGTATGGCACAAGACCAAATTGGAGAAAATAGGGCTAGGAACATTGTATTACGGTCATCTCATAAATGAGGTAAGGTTCTTGCCTTGAAAATTAGCGTTCAAAATCTTGAGTTCCAACACTAATTACTAGCGTTGATACGAAATACACAATTATCCATCAACAAACGGGTTATATACCATTCATATTTAATATTCAATCGACTATTGTGGTATGGTAATATTGCACAGATTTCATTTATGTCAAGTTATTGCTTTTGTATGTTATGTACTATTCCTACATATTCTTTATCGTACTTTCTTTAGTACTATATTTCCTATATTTCTATACTTCCTTCCCACTCACTAGAGTTTTCTTTCTTTTTCGTTCTTTAGGTGGATATTACTGCTTATTTAATAGATATTTCATTGCAAAAGAGAATTAGAGAAAAGAAATTTGGATTGAATTTATATTGATAATAAAAACTGATGTACAGAAAGAGAGAGAGAGAGAGAGAGAGAGAGAGAGAAAGAGTAAAAAAGATACAAGAAAAATAATGGAAATTGATAACATAATAATGGTTATGGTTATTATTTGGACGATTTCTGTTTGTTTTCTGAATTGCAATACTTCAAATCCGTTGCTCTAAAATGTGGAATATGACGTAATGATAGATTAATTAAAATATGATATGCTTATCTATTCATATATCTTGGTCAGAGTATTGTTTAGATGTTAAGTAGTGAAGAGAATGAGAAGACATATTGCGACTGTTGGAAAAGTTACTGTCTCTAGAATCTAATTAGCGTGCAAACATCCGTCTTTCCAAGCAAATTATAACCGATGTTATATCGAAAAAATGTGGTCAGTTCTCCAAGTAATTTAATGGTAGCTCTTTCTCTCTTTGTGGTCATGTATATTTCAAACGAGTGAGACCATTAATATGAAAAAAGAAAAAAGAAGAAAAACAGAATAAGCCATGTCGCATTTGAAGATGGGGAAGAAACAAATGCGCTTTCGTCTTAATTAATGTATTTTAAAAAGACATGTCTTCCCTCATTATCGATAACATTATCCCATCTATTTGGCAAACTGTTGATCTCTTGAGCATAAAATTTATTCAGGTTTCGATCCAAAGAAACGATTAATATCAGTTTTAATCTCTTCCCAATTAATAAATTGCTTTCGCTGTTAAAATGTTGTAATGACCTGGAAAATGGTAGTTAGCTGAATCATGGTCAGGAGAGTAAAGAGAATCAAGCAAAGCTCCTATATTTAATGCTATAATATTTTCCTAACTGGCTTGAAGAATATGTAATCATGAATTATCATGTAAGAGCAACACGCTTTTACTAATGATAGGCGTTTTTTTTATTGCAATTGTTTGTGCAGTGTTTGATAACAATACTTTTCCACATTAAATGTTTCGTTTTGATTTAACATTTCATGGTAGAAGACACTGTTCATATCTTATTGATGTCGACCCATTGTTGGGACCACGGAAGGAAAACGCGGAACACGGATTAGAGGTAAGAAAGATATAGTAAACAAAAAGGTTACAAAGATAGTGTAAGTGTAAGCGGAGCTTACTATGTGCTAGTGTCCAATATTGGTAGTCGTACGCGGCTGATACTACGGTATTAGAATACTCTCTCTCTCTCTTTCCTCCTCTTCTCTTAGAGTATTATATCGCATACTTTATATAGTCCTGGAAGAGTCCATGTTGTAGGTATGTTACGGTCTCACAACACCCCACTTCCAATAGTTTTCTTTTTTTTTTTTTTTTTTTTTGAAAAGGAGAGAAAAAAAAAACATAAAACTGTTAATACTTTTTTCTCTTGGGATTTACGTCGAGCGGTTGAGTAAATTTCCTTTTCCTTCATGAGCGTCGCACTTCAGGAGAGACTTGGGGCGTGTCGAGATCGAAGTGATCGAAAATTACGTCGATCGGCTCTTCACAGCTATTTTGTAGTGATTCCTCCGATTCCTTCAAACGGCATTTTCTGAGCTGGTTCCAATGGCGTTTGCGAGTGTTTTTTTCGGTCCTGGACAATATAGACCAGTTCGCCAATTCTTTTGTTTTATGGTGCCTACTTCCCAGAATGTTATGTTGTTTTTGTAAGCCTTGAAAAGACTTTATCGCCAGGATTGAAATATTTCTTATGAGGCGATACGGTTTTTTTTAACTTTGCTTGCCGTGGAATAAGTTTGTCGAAGACAGACTTGATTTTCCTTGCGAACATTGTTTCTGCAGGCGAGCTTCCCATAGGTGTGTTCGGATTAGGGGTTATCCTATACACCTGCAGAAACTGTTGCAATGCTCTATCTGTCGGTGTGCCTAGTAACTTTTTTAAAGCCCTTTTTAGAGTGTCCATGAACCTTTCGGCCTGGCCATTCGACCTAGGGTGGTACTGAGGTGTTGTAATGTGGTCCACCTGATATGACTTGCAGAAGTCTCTAAATTCACTTGATGTGAATTGAGGGTCATTATCTGTAACTACACAATCTACCATGCCAAAACGCGCGAATAGCTCGTGTAGAAATCCGACCGTGCATTTTGTGGTTGGTCTTTTGCATTATAGGACCTCAGGCCATTTTGAGTTGCTATCTACAACAATGAGGTAGTGCATGTTGTCTTATAGGCCCTGCAAAATCGACATGAATTCTTTGCCATGGATGGTCTGTGTTTGGCCATGGTTTGCACGTCGTGGTTGGAGCTTTTGCTGCAAGCGCGCATCCTTTGCATGATTCTATCATGTCTGCTATGTCCTTGTCCATGTTTGGCCAATAAACATAGCAGCGCATGAAGCTTTTCGTACGGTTCTTCCCCGGATGTCCCATGTGAGGATTTTTCTTTGTAGGCTGTTTGGAATCACTACGCGGTCATTGCATAGTAGGACATCATCTCAGAGGGAGAAAACTTCAGGCACATTGGGGTCTTTATTGCGAATTTTGCTTCTTATGGATTGAATGAATTCATCCTCTTGAGACTCCCTTTTTATGTCGGCCGAAGTAACTGGGAGTTCTCTTATTGTACTCGCGATCATCTTTTTGATTTCACAATTTGTCCTTAGAGTAGCAATGATAGAGTCTTCAAAGACTTCTGTATTTTTTGGAATGAGTCTATTTAACTCTTTGTTGATTTGCTCTAGAGCAGCGAAAGGGACATTCCGTTTCTTTTTGAATACCGGTTGTGTACTGTCCTTCACCTTGAACTTAGCTTTCATTTTAGTACATTTCCCAAGGCCGCCAGAAAAAAAACCTGGGGAAATTGTTGTTTGAGTTCCTTTTTGAGATTTACCAAATTGGACGTTGTACTTTGTATCTTGCGACAAAATGTACTCAGTGGGCAATCCCAAAGATTGAATTTTTCTATCCAATCTGTTCCAAATAAGTTATCTGAAGTTTTCAATACGTAGGCTTTGGTAATTGAAGTTTTCAATACGTAGGCTTTGGCAACTCCATTTAGTGTTACTGTAAGTATTACCTCGCCTAAAATGTTAATCTTTTCGCCAGTTACGGATTTTGCTGTTTTCTCCGTTTTTAATAAGGCCGGCTTGTTTAATTTTCGCCAAGTACGCCAGTTAATGGTTGAAAGATCGGAACCCGAGTCAAGCAGGAATTTAATGGAATTATTGAAATATTAACAGTTACATATTTCCTTAAATTCCTATCGACAATATTGTAAGATTGAGTTTGCCTAATTTTATTTTGGGGTTTTTCGTTCTGTTGGCGTACCAGCACCGAGTTAAAGTATGCCCATTTTTTTTGCAAATTTTGCATTATTTTTTGTTCTTAACTGGATAGAATTTAATCCAATGCCATTTACCACATGGTAACATCGTCCGGGCGGTTTCTTTAACCTATTTGGGTTTTGGCTACTGCGGAATTTAGGACATGAGATTTGCCTTTTGTTTTTTGAGGGGAATAGGAGGTAGACTTGCTTCTGATTTTATTAATCTGAGCCACACCTGATTCCTCGATAGTGCTTGAGTCACACTTTTTACAGATATTAATCTTTGACAGTCCTCTGCCAGTTTTTGGAGAGTCAATCCTTGTTCGTTCTCAAGTTTGGTCAGTAGCCGTCGTCTGACTTCGGCGTCTTCTGCTGATACTAGACCTTGTGCGAAAATTAAGCACTTGAAATCATCGGCAGTCAGTTCGGCTAGTTTAAAATCATTACAGAGCTTGTTTACCGATGCTGCAAACGTTAGAAAATCTTGCTGGTTGTCTTTGACTGTGTTCAGGCATTTTGACAGTTGTGTTAGGCCCGAATAGTTCCGATAGGAGCTTAATAGTCTCTGAAAAATCCAAGTCTGTGGTTTTCTTAGGTAGTATGAAGTCTACGAACCTACTATGTTCTGTATTTCCCAGTTTTCTCAATAGTAGACGTACCTTTTTTTTTTACTGGGCCATTGTTCACAGTCTACGTTGAAAATATCTTCGTAGCGCCTGTAAAAAGCCTAGAACGTTTTGTCGTTCTCTGGTACGTATTCAAAGGTTTCCATTGAATTGTAGATTGTACTCTGGGAGAATATTGTATCTTTTTCAGAGTTTGAGTCTTTTAATGCATTTACGAGCAATTCTTTAAGTTGTTTCTGTTGTAGTTCAGCATTCTGAAGCGTAAATTTTGGAATTCCATTTGCTGTTTATGTAATTCCAAAAATAGTTGTTGTTGTCTTTCTTCTGATTTTTGTTGCTGATCCAAATGTGCATTTGGACGATTACTTTTTGAAAATCTTCCATATTTAGACAAACAAAAATGACAGCGATTTTTTGTTGCTTTGAAACCCGTGTACTAAGAGGAGGTACATAAAAAAAAATCTTGATAGATTTTTTTTTTTTTGTAAAAAAAAAAAAAAAAATTGACAGACAATTAGTTAAACTAAACTAATTATGTGTTTAGCTTTTTCGAGATTCCGTTAATTTTAACGTAATTGTATAAATTTTCACCACACTTATTATGTTTTTTTTTTTATAGAGGTACAAAAAAGAGAAAACTCGCCTCAGTGAATTTGAAGGGAGAATAATTTTATGCACGAGATTCGAGTTACCCAAAAAAAATTTTAGATAGTTTTTTTCGAAAACTAGCGTCGTAAGTAGTACTTCGGCTCTTGTGTTGTCAGTTTGTTTAATGAACAAACTGTTTTTTTTTCTGTGTGTGGGTGTGTAAGAAATCGTTCTCGTTATGTTATTTGGACAGACTTTAATATTCCGTAGATGTCGAATCGCTAGTTCGTCACTGATGTTTGGTATCGGAATATATATATTTTTTTTTATATGTAGACGCTGGGTGTTGCGTTTAAATCGCTGAATACCAGTTTAATTTCTCGTTCTCTGTGGGAACGCGTGGAGTTTTTGTGTATTTTTCGAGTCCTCTGTCGCTATTGATATGGTGAGAACGAAATTCTCGAATCTTTCTGTCGCCACTGACTGGTAAGGTATGAGGTTTTCGACGTGAATGCGTTTCTCGAATTCTTCGTCGCCACTGATAGTCATACGCGGCTGATACTACGGTATTAGAATACTCTCTCTCTCTTTTCTCCGCTTCTCTTAGAGTATTATATCGCATACTTTATATAGTCCTGGAAGAGTCCATGTTGTTGGTATGTTACGGTCTCACAACACTTATCAAAAACAGTGTAACTTTTTTGGCGCAGTTCTTGTTTGTGAATAAATTTACCTTTTTCGATTGGTGCTTTGAATGTGTTGTCGTTTACGTTTATAATTATAGAAAATTGAATCCATCACTAGTAATGATTCTGCCCAGAGAATATTCAGAAGCAAGCCTATTCTTCAATGACGAACATTTTATTAAGATGAGAAGAAATCAGACGTTTTCTAAGTTCATGGAGATGTTTTATGATCGAAGTGTATCTTTTATTTAACTTTTGTTTTCGCTTTTCTTCAGCTACGGTTCGCTTAAACTTAATATTAACAGAAATAAATGTTTAATTTGCGTAAATAGAACGAATATTTCTCGCTGCTTTTGTCCTGAACAGCCCCTTTTCAATTCTTACTACATACAGTGATTGATACGGGCTTGATTTAAACTCATTTGAAAAGGATAAAATTGACACAGAATTTATAAACTCTGATGAAAAGAGACAAAAACATTAGAACTTATAATTTAATGATTATTTTACTGTAAGTATTGAAAACCTATCCTGAAAGAGATCATGTCAAAATGTGACCTGCTACAGGACCTTTTTCCGACTCAATTAAACAAATATATATATATATATATATATATATATATATATATATATATATATATATATATATATATATATATATATAAACAATTAAAAACAATTTCATCATTGAATTGAAAAGCACTATGTCTGTGAGTGTCTCAAGTTGGTGACAATTCAGATCCGTCTATTTCTAAGTCAGAAATCAGATACTAGAAGTTTTAGCATTTAACACTTATTTAAGTAAAGGAAAATGATAAGGCTTTGCTTGAAATCTTTTTTTTTTTTATCTACAAGTAGTTTTCATTTCCTTCCTGTTGCTATAATTATTCGTATATTTCTAAACATATTCAAAACACTAATGCAAGTTAAAATTCGTGTATTAATATTAAGCGAAAAATGAAAGGTTCAACGAGAAGTGTGCAGAAACCCCACGGAAGATGGACACAAACAAACATTCATAAAATGATAAAAGAAATGAAAAAGAAGAAATACTTGAAAGGTGGAATGAATACATCGAAAAATATTCGTCGACGACCTACAATACAAAATAAGATGGAAAAAGCTGTAATATTAAAATCTGAGGAAATATCGGCAGTAGGCAAGACATATTTTCTATTCGTCAACTATAAGCAAATGACTTTTTAACAAGTAATTCATTTTTACATTAAGTTGTCATGTAAGGATTTTCCTTATCATATGCAATGCGTTGTAGGCTTCTAGTTAAGCGCTATTTTTTCCTTTTAAACATCTTTTGTATCTTTCTTTTGTGTCTTTCGTTATCCATTCTGAAGCCTTTGCTTGCAACAAGAATTGATGCGATTGTTGAGGGAATCTTTTATATAGAAATATAAATCTTTTGGACCAGAAACCACGGATTCCAGCTCGCTATTTTTTTAAAAATTTCGATGTAATACATATACAGGGAATGTCAACATTATATACAAATCGCATTTCTTTCATTATACTCTGTTTGACTGCATGTATTGTCACGAATATTTAATAAAAGCTTTGCGGCAGTGGCATGTGCAGCGGTATGCAATGTCAAGTGGTTCTCCACAGTAATAAAACAACTGGCAGTCATATTGAAGGTATTGCTCCTTTACCACCGTTTTAAATATGCAACATGGATCGTAAAGCATTTTTGAGCAACGATGAGAATGCACAAAATTGTTGAAATGATTTATAAAGGAAGAGCAACAGCATAAATTGTAAAACACTTGCAAGAAGTCACTGCACGATCAAGAAATGAATCTCGAATTACAGTGCACGTCTCGACAAAAACAAGATAAGTGGACGTTTATCTCTTACTCGATGAATGAAAATCTGTTGGAAGATAGAGATGAGTAAGCTCCCACTTAAGAGTAGCAAAGAGTTAATTACCGCCATTGAAGTTTCATATTTTAACTAAAAACTGAAGATGACGTAAATTGAAGCACTTAGGTATGTACACTAAATCTGTTCGTTTCTTGAGACGTAAAGTAAATTATAATAAGATGAGTATGTTATTTTATCCAAGAATATCAATTGTTTGTGAAGCCATTTTTTGTGTTGAGAAAATCTCTTCTTGCAATTACAGTTGTGAAGTATAAATATCTCCATGTTCCTTTATGCATAAGTTGGCGATGGGAAGTGAGTAGAAGAGCGATGGAGAGAAAGCATGTGTGTGCATGTGAAATAGACATAGAGAGACAAAACGAAAAAATGAATCATATTCCCTGCACAAAAAAATATATATATATATATATATATATATATATATATATATATATATATATATAATTTTTATTTTATTTTAGATATTAGAACAACTTTGTATTCGTGATAGTATTTTTATCGTTAACAGTGAATTCGAGTTTTATTGCGTGCATCTTAAATGTACTCTTGTCCCATATTTACTTTAAGTACACACACACACACGTATATACATATATATATATATGTGTGTGTGTGTGTATTAAAATAATGACTACTTTGAAGAGATGTATGTAATGAATCGTACATTATTATACATTATATTTTATGATTTAGTAAAAAATAATTTATTATAAGAATCGATGTTGATTAGAAATTCAAAAAAGATGCATTACCCCCCCCTCCGGCTCGCAAACGTTTTGCTCGTTTTTGTGTATAAATTGTTTATTTTTCATTCTTGTTTCTTCAATTCAGTACGCTTTAATCAGTGACAGAAATCGCAAGTCTTTTCGATCATTTTACGTAATTTAAAACTCGCTACTGGCAATCATTAGCTTATTCATTATCATTTTCTAGAAAGACCATTGTAGAAATTTTCATGTCTATCATACAATCAGAGAATTCAATAGTCATTCATAAATATTTCCTATTTAGGCTTACTTAGAAACTGGACCTTACTCGTCCATTGCATGCTTTCTATCCATATACGAGACAGTCTCCTGTGGTCAGCTGATCGATTTTCCTCACTCGATCAGCCAAAGAGTAATTGTATTCCTTATCATTGCTGGCAAAAATGCTTGGCTTAGTTTCAGCTACTGGGGGCGTTTTTTCATTTCTTTTTCATAACACCCTGCCAATAATTTTAGTGACTAGAAGATCCTCTGTTTTTCCTTATTTAGCCTTTGTAATAGTATTTTTCACTTTTCCTGCTATCCTTGTCCTTTTTACATTACTTTTGAAATATATTGTACAATCTAATTCCGATAATGACATATATTACATCTGATTCCACTTCCATTTTGTAATAACGTTTTTAATCATTTGAAAATAATTAACAATTAACAACTATAAAATTGCTAATGAAATTGTTTCGGTACAACATTTGTTCTTCGTAAATCGAAAAAAGGGCTTGACTTGAATAGCAATTAACGTATTACTAATTTTATCTAAGTTTGCATAAATATACTTGCAACAAAGGTTCTATATGTAGCCTTTACAAATGAGTATTTTAATCTTAAATACATTTTTAAAATAGTATACTAAAAATATTATAAATTAGTATAATTCTATAGCCATTTGCCTTATAACGTGGTAAATAAACACATATACACATATATATGAATGTATGCCTGTGTGTATACGTGTATGTGTGTGTGTATTGATATAAAGGAGTGTTGTTATCTTCTTTTCAGTCATGATAGAACGATTAAACTTTTTGAGGAATTATATAAGAACTCAGCCAATGTGACTTCAAAATAATTATTTGAAATGTAAAGAAAAAAAAAGTATCGCGTCTTCAGGCAACTTCATTAAATTTTTATAAACAACATATTTAAATGTTACATTTGTATGACTATCACAGTTTAAATTTTAATTTTATGACTAACATATTTTAGTGAATAGTAATTTTCGCCAGTTTATAAAAATAGTGCTTATAAATTAAAGAAATATAATAGTTGTTCCGACATTGATGCCTCATGGTTTATTTGCTTAATATTCTTTACATTTTATTTTCCTTTCAAGTTGGCGTTTGTTGTTACAAATATTCTGTTGAAATCTTTAGAGGGAATATTAACAGAGTCTCTCTTGGAGAGTAGTACATTTAATAGCTACAGCTCATCAACCAGAGCATGTGCTTTTGTTTCGCTTGTGAAGTTAGGTGGAAATTTTAGATATCATGGAATTGCTACATAATTAGAAATACAAATTGATCTTTACATTGATCTTTAATTATGTAGACCAAGGAACCTAAATAACTTATACAAAGTGAATGTCCCTGGTATATTTAAGCCATTATAAAAACGCATTTGTGAAGACTGACAATCGTCAGTAAAATCTGATATACTTACTTTATTGGAGATAATAGCTGCGTATACATTTATTAATACTATTACATTCTTTTATTCATACAAGTTACACCGCTGCAAAATGTTCCCTGTAATGAAAATATTCACTTAGGCTTAATTTCTTCCACTGTAATTTGTAGACTGTTGTATGCGCATATTCTACAATTTTTATTTTACTCACACATAAAGACTTAAAAACAAATAAAACTGTACGATTTTCGAGCGGAAATGTCTATGAAACCAGAGACGAGATTATTTGTTGACAAATTCGCATACATTTTCATATGCATATATAGAACTACATTTCACCATTATCAATGTCTTTATCTTAGACACATTGTATTTTTTATTATACTAATATAATATATACGTACATTAATTTATATCATATTGACACATGCCATCTCCTGTTGTAAATGATATTTTATTTAATGTAAGCTGTTTATTTTGTATAATAATAAGAGTGTTTTGGTGTTATCTACTAGTATTTGTATTATGTTGATAGTTATATTTTTGGTGTTTCATGTGCACAGATTGCATGAGTTTCGACAGGTCAATTTGCACGGAAGTATAGAACATGTTTGCCTAATGTAATTAGTTAATGTTGTTTTTTTATCATTAATGTTGGAGATGCAATCTCCCAGAGACATGAGAACTCATAGACAACATTATTTTTACATATGTGTCGGGGTGAGGCCCCGTGTGTTGATGGTAATAATTAAATTAAATGCTTTAAACTTTTTATAGTAGATGATAAATATTAAGTATTTTTAGGATTATTGAGTAATATATATCGATGAAATATGTATTTAATTGATTTTTTTGTTTGCATCAAGGAGTGATCTTGCGTTTATAAGCACTTAATGCCAGTAAAGACTCAAAACCCTAGAAGTTATTATTATGAAAATACACTGCCCACATTAAATAAAATATCGTTCACCACAGGAGACGATAACTTAATGTGTGAATGTATTATATTAATATAAGAAAAATACAAATAAATAAAATAAAATAAACAAATCTCATTCTTTTTGTGCGGCCTCATTCTCAGTAAGTATTTCACATGACGTCACGTTAAACTATTTCCAACTTCATGGTTCCGAAAGTATCCCAAAAATGTCTAACTACTACACAGACACCGCATTGGTTCTTGATAATGGCCGAAAGTAATTGAACAAAACAATAACTAAATAGAGAGTTTCGGCTTCAATCTGAGGACAGTGCAGAGGATTCAGAAAGAGTTGGATGAGTCTAATGGTGATTACGAAGGTACGGCAGCTCAGAAAACTCACTCTGTTCTGATAAGAAAAGAACTCTCGAATTTGTTGGTGAGGACCTATATCAAGTCCTTTGAGGAGGTAGTGCTGCCTTGGGTCAAAACGGTGGCTGCTGGAAGACACTATGTCTGGTAACAAAACTCTGCACTATGCCACAGAAGCAGAAGAACCCAGTCATGTCTGTAAGACAATTTCTGAGGCCACATCACCCCTTACATCTAGCTACCTAACTCTACAGACAGCAACCCCCCCACCATCTGATTATTATGTATCGGGCGCAGTTAAGCAAAGAAAAAAAAAAAAAAAAAAAAACAACAAAAAAAACAAAGATGAACTGAAGGCAAGAATTATGGCAACATTCACCAGCAAGGAGACCGTAAAAAAAAAACTGGCAATTTATTTACTGTAAAGAGAAATACATAGCTAAAATTTCTTAAAGCCACAGTATACCGAGATTATGACTTTAAGTTGATTGTTATTTTTAAAGAAATGATATTGATGTTGATTCAAATCTGAATATCTTTATTTTGTTGACTACTATATTAGAGTACGCGCTTCGTTTATTTTTTCTAAAGTGATTTATTTTCGTCTAACGGCCTGAATATTCAAGAAGTTATATTAAAGAAAAAATGGTTTCGAACCTGCTTCCCTATTTGCAGGATAAACCGTCATTAGAATAGGCGTGCTTTTAACCGACTCGGTCACGAAGAGCGTCGTCGATTAAGCAAGGTTGTATACTGCCATTCAGCACGTCGTTCTCGTTTAGATTCCCTAAAGTTCATAACTGGTCAGTTTCGAATCCATAATGTATACCAAGTAATATCTGAAGAAGTAATCCACTAACAATAACGATTAAAATGATAATAAAAAAATAACTTCAATAAAATTAATAAACCAAAATCCATAAATTATATATATATATATATATATATATATATATATATATATATATATATAATTGTGTTTAGGCAGCAACCCTCTTTCATGCACATTTCATTGAATGAACAGACAAGGTGCTTTTATTTAGTTTTTTTATACAATTTCTCATGCGATCTAATATTGTTTTCTTTTCAGATGTATACAATGAAATGTGCATATATATATATATATATATATATATATATATATATATATATATATATTTTTAATGCAGTACCCATAAATATATAAATATTTTAAAACTATTTTTTTATATATATATATATATATATATATATATATATATATATATATATATATATATATATATATATATATATGTGTGTGTGTGTGTGTGTGTGTGCGAGCGCATAGAGGGGTCAAGTGAAAATAAATCATCTTCAAACACAGCTCTACAAATTTAATTTCTTTATTTAATGTTAAATAATTTTTGTTTTCTTTTAAGCTGAAAGAAATATAATGCTCCTCATTCAGTTGATTCTTAGCCTTGCATTTAGAAAAATGAACGCGAGCAAAGTTCATACGGTGATTTTTTTACAACAGAAATGATAAGATTAATTGTACTAGTAATTAGAGCGAAGTGTCTCGCTGTGATAGTTATGCGAAGAGCCGAAACTAAGTTATGTTACGTGTACATAGCGTGTGTATTAGCAGGAACAGGCAATCAGCTAAATATCAGTAGAAATACTGCTAATAGCAACAAGCCCGAAAAGTTTTTTCTATTTGTTGCTTCGTGTTTTAGTAAAATAAACTGTGCAATCTGTTTTCTGAAAATACTTTTAAAGCGAGTAATAATTTTACAAAAAGTAACCTTATTATTCAATAAGTTTTTTGTGGTATCCAAAATTGAGAATTCGGTATTATTTATATCCCGGTCGAAGTATACTAAAGATTAATTTATTAATTTAAGTTACGCTATTTATTGGAAAAAATCGAATCACAGGAAGTTAAGATAGATTTATAAAACTCAGAAGTTTTATTGGTTAATAAATATATATTTGCCAATGTTTAATATTGAATTTCAGTGGGGAAAAGATTGTTAATCATTTTCCTGGATGTGAGCTTTCATTGTTTAGCATACGACACAGACATGGTCGTGCGTTTTTTCTAAGCTCCCGAGCTGCATTCCAAGCAGCCCCAGTGACTGGTCAATAAATTCTAATGTGGGAATTTGAATTTTACATTTGTGTGATCCTATTTTTGCACAGAATTGAGACCTTAGTTATAATACCTAAATCTATTGATTTTTTCTACAATTTTAACATACACACACACATACATACATACATACATATATATATATATATATATATATATATATATATATATATATATAGGAAAGAGTTTATATTTGTTCCAACCAGAGAAAAGTGTATATATTAAAGAAAACATTTTCGATGCTAAACATCGAAAAAACATAAGGAAAATTAATTCATTTTAATAATATATGGAAATATCCATTTTTCACCGGAAGAAGGTCCCGAACCTGAAAATCGTGTTGCAAAATTATGGAAAATAAAGCATAATATATATATATTTAAAAAATCTACATTACAACCAAAAACGTTTATGATTTCTTCTTTTTGATATATATATATATATATATATATATATATATATATATATATATATATATATATATATATATATATAAAAGAGAAAGAGCACAAAATTTTATTAAAACGATGTTTGTTTTACTTCAGTCCGAGCAATATGTCTGCCCTTGTCAAATAAGGAAAATAAAGTCACATGATTAAATATTAGCAAAAATAAATATAAAACCACCAAAAAGGCTATGAGTTGAAAGAAAAATGTAATTATGCCAAAGATCGAATGGTTTGAAACTTGAATGATTAAGAATATACAGATAGCGTAAGGATTGTGTTTTAATTAAAAATCTAACACAACAAAGATATAAATATAAATAAAGTGCTAAGTTGTCACTTCCTCTGGTTAATTAGTTAAGCAATATTCAACCTGATCAACTCATAATCGCAAACTGCTTGATAGTTAATGTTACTTAAAGCGAATCAACATTTTTCTCCGTTTCAAGGAACATTTAATAGTCAAGTAATTTGAATCATAAGTGTAGTGGGGTTGAGGACAGGGTATCATGCCATTTTTTCTGTTGTTAGTAATTTACCGCTGTTTCAAGGAAGTAAAATGATAAATAAAAAGGTTTTCTTTGACGCAATGTATGTTTATATGCATGACCGATTTTTTATTGTCAGAAAATATAAGTACCCGATTGGTGTTTTTCTTTTTTAAAATCAATGTCACCCCAAGCAAGACAGTACAGCCACTAACAACCAAGTGGTTACAGGGTGTGGAGGAATTAGGAATTAATTGCTAATGAGGAGAAAGAGAAAAGAGCACCCAGGAGGACAGTAGATAGCGATTGTCATTGCATTTAAATTCTTGCAGATTAAAGTTGGCTGGAAAACTTGCTGCCGGTAAGGAGTTCCATAGGCGAGATGTACAAAATGTTCTATTAGCGCAGAATTTACGGCTACTTCTAAACGTAAATTGATGCAATCTCGCTGCTAGTCTAGTATTGTGTTGAAATTCACACACATAGGCGCCATAGTAAAGAGCTCATCCGAACAGTTACCATGAAAGCATTTATAAAATAGGGCACAGAGAGGCAAAATTACGGCGGTGGACAAGTGACTGAAACTGAGCTCAGGGCCATTAATATTGCTGATTCTTTTTTGGATTTTATCAAGGAGTTCCAGGTAAACTGCAGGGGCACCAAGCCAGTAATATTCTAAACATGGACGAGTGGTAGACTTATAGATATGCAAGATAGATTTAGGAGAGAATTGTCTCGCCCGACACGGTGAACCGACTTTTTTGGCAGCTGACCTTTCATGTCAGCTCGAGAAGGCGCAATAAGTCACTTTTCTGGAGGATAGCATGCTGATGGAAGGCAGAGATGGTTCTCTCAGTTGATTAATATAGTTTAGTTTTGGTATAGCCGGAAATAGTGGTTCCTGTGTGCTATGGCGGCCGAGCATGCTGGTGTAAACCAGAGAGAGGATTGTGGTTTCACCTAGTATTTCCAAAAAAGGATGAAAGCGTCCATGCCGGCTTTGACACCGGAAGAAACGTCAGTGGCGCAATTTTAAATTGGGAGGCTGAAGATGTCAGTCCAAGGGGCGTCACGAAGAAAATCCCAGAATAAGTCCCAATCAGCGTGCTGGTAACGGAAAGAGATCTTATTTATGGATAAGGGGTTCCTGTTTAATGGATGCTTGGAAGGAGATATCAATAGCTATCACAGAATGGTCCGAATTACCAAGGGGTCATTATTGTGAAACTCGCCAAGAGCAAGGAGAGGTAAGAAATAGATCCAGTAGAGAAGTCTATTGCTCGGTTTGGCTAGGGAAACGAGTAGGGAAGTTCACAATTTGAGTGAGTTATTGGGCAATGGAAACAAATTTAATGTCTGTATACCGGTACCATGAGTACCTTTGGAACGTTTCAGTCACCGAAGACAAAGATAGCACTTTTCTAATACTGTCAGCTATTGCACCTAATATACTGCAATCTTGGAAAGAGGGGGAGAAAAAAAGAAAAAAAAGAGATATCTGATAGAGTTTAGTAGCGAAAGACGGAATCACATGAAAGAGTAGTCGGCGGCCTCCCGGGTGTAAACTCCAAGAACATGTATATACTGGAATCTTTTGGCAAAGGGAACCAAATCATTGGAAGCAATGGAAGAATTCAAGTTCATTTCATTTTCAAGTATGTTATAAGATATCAGTATGTGTATCTTTAATTTCATGACATACTTGAAAATGATGTGACTATTCCGTTATTCACTAAATATTGAAAATTGTTAATAACAACATTAATAAGCATAATAAAATGAAGACAGTTAAACGTCATAAACAGGGGAGGCAAAAGGATTAGCCTCATAAACATCAATATATATATATATATATATATATATATATATATATATATATATATGTATATATATATACTTTTAGGAAAAAATCTCGGATACACGGGTAGCATAGCATTTATTGGCATGTGAAAGGTGGGTTTTCATGGACAGTGAAGTGTAGCTCGAGGCAACTGCGTTCGTTTTCGCCCAAAGAGACTTGGAAAGGTATGAATCCATCTATTCTCCCGCCACCCCAACTATACGTTAATAGCAAGGCAGTTTGAGTTGATAGGTGAAGGATAAAGGAATTCAAAAACTATAAGATTGGCATAGGGATAGCATTATTTCCTAAATATTACAACACTAATGCCTAGTCTGCTGAAGCTACAGCCCTATACTCCACAGGGGAAGCTAAGGATTAACAATAACAACGATGGCCACGACGAAGAAGGAGAAATATCATAAAATCATTCAACTAGAAAAATCCAGACTGCAATAATATCCATGAGATCCCATTAAATAGAATATCCGACAAAATTTTGGTGATAATTAAAGAAAGCCACGTTTCCCTGCTGACTGAATGCAAGACGAAACTATTGCACGGAAAAAACAATTACTAGCAATTAACTCATCCTTTGCTAACTTGGAAATTCCTAACAGGATAATTCACGATACATTATGACAACTGATCCATTATAGAACAGTGTACTTCTTGCGCAGAAGAAGAAATGATGAAAAAGAGAAACTAGAGGAATAAAAGACTTACTATTAAAAATCATGGTTTTGTTAAAATAGATAACAAGAAAGAATGTAGCTATGATATCGGCTGATTACCAAAAAAAAAAACACACTATAATATTGAAGTATCAGGGAGTGTAGTCATTCATATGTAATGAAATGAAGATTTACTGAGCAGAGCTAATTGTAGGAGATTAATGCCTCGTCGAGATCAACATAAATCGAGGCATTTTACAAGAAGATCTTTACATTTCAAAATTCAAATGAAAACGTACAGGCGGTAAAGGCCGCTATAAATTCAGTGATCCACAAGAAAGACTTAATTATTGAATGTATATGAACAAACTGGAATTATTTGCCAAAAATAAAAATAAACTGGACACTTTAGTACAGTCAGAAATTCTAGTCATGACATTGGAATAGAGTTTAAAATTGAAAAGTATGCAATGGTGTGCACTAAGTTAAAAAAAGGGCAGCAATAGTGTTTTCAGCAACCCAACAGTTAAATGCGTTACTGGAAGCGAATTCAATTAGAATAAGATGAAAGGTGAATTCAGAAAAGAATACATCAGAAAATCAAGGAAGATTTTTTAAATTGGATTTAGCAGTAGGAATATAATTAAAGGAATAAACGCAAGTGTAGCATCCATTGCAATATATTCATTCTAAAATGCACAAGAGAAAACCTGACACATATGGATCAAAGATTGAGGACATTGATGTTTATGTTTAAAACATGAAACTAGAAAGATTGAGAAAGAGAGCTCGTTAGCAATAACGTCATTTCAACGACTTTATTATCAAAAGTTTTGAGAGCAATACAAGACAGAATAATGAAAAATTAATTATGATTGTCGAAATTTACGCTAGAAGAGACAAGAAGATAGATGTTGTATCAGAAAATTATCAATCGCAAAGCCATGAACTAGAAGGAAAATATACAAACACATTAATAAAGGATAAAATGAAATTGTAAATAGGATGTCATGAACGTTTTTATGGATTGCAAATTGAAAAGAGAAACAGAATTCTGAAAGAAAAATATCAATGTCAATTGCTTTCTTCTATAACCTTATAGAAGAAAGCAAATGTAGTTGAAAAGCTTAGAAGGAAGACAAAAGTATCCATGGAGTAGGAAAAGTGATCCAGTAGAAAAACAATTTTGAATTGGCCAAGAAAATCTAAGCTATATGCTGAAATCAAAAATTGTCCAGGAGAATAATAAATGAGAAGTTTTATCGAAATTTGAAATTCAAATGACTTACCCAATCCAGGACAGAACACTAAGTCTAGTCATCGAAATTAAGAAAAAGAAACATTGTCAGTAAATCAATATCAGAATAACAGAAAAAAATGAAAAGCTGGAAAAATAACTGGAACTCACGAGAGAGAGAGAGAGAGAGAGAGAGAGAGAGAGAGAGAGAGAGAGAGAGAGAGAGAGAGAGAGAGAGAGCTATCACAATAGTGGAATAGGAAGATGATATTTGGGCCTAGTATTATTAAACTGCTAAGAACAAAATGGCCAAATTACATTGCAAATAGGTTGGCAGAAACAAGCAGGCACCATTACTACAATCAGTCAGAATTTTGCTAGATTATTAAGGAGACTTGTTTATATTTGATTTCCAGTTAAATTCATTTGTTACATCTAGCTTACATTTCTTTATTGACTTTTCATAGTCAATAAAGAAATTGGAACAGATAGTAAGGAGAATGCAGGATTGCTGTCACTTGATTTCCAACGCAAATTTTCAAATATTGGTGTAAAAATTCGATATTCACGTAAAATCTAAACTAAAACCGACGAGAATAATGTGGGGGTACAGATAATCTATTCTCAGCCAATACTATACTATACTATACTATACTATACTATACTATACTATACTATACTATAGATATGACAATTCACTGAAAAATACAGATTTATGAGCAATTATAGGTCCATAATGCGATAACCACCAACGCGGAAAATCACAACTGAAGAAAATTATCAAAATTTCATGTTGAAAATAATAAATTGAAAAGTATTAAAAAATGCCCGAGAACTGTAGAGGTGGAACTTGTGGAAGTGGGTCGTTCAAAAAATTATTGGCGCACTGAAAACTGAATCTAAGAGACTAGGGAATTTGAGACTCAAAAGAAGGATTGCGACTAACCGCGGCGATATTGGGATCAATAAGAAATCTTTTTACCACCCGAACCTTCTCTTTTAAAAAAAAAAGATACAGATAAAATACAATAACAAAATAATAATAACAACAACAACAGTAACAATAATAATATTAATGATGATGATGATGATGATATTAATAATGCTAATAATAAAGATAATTAAGTATATACAACAATCAAATGAAATCAGGTGCATAAAATGAGAATAAACACATATAGATCAGAAGTTCAAGGAATAAACGCACGCAAAATATATGTAATACATGATACATAATACATAATACATAAAATGCCATTTTCACAATTACTGGAGAACTGGAGCAGTTTCTGCAAATACTTGAAGGAAAACAAATAGTTTAAAAAGTATTAGTGTCAATTTGTCTTCAAAATCAAACCTAGAATTTTTTTATGAATGAACGAATGACTATAAAGTAATTGTTTAGTATTTGTTAGGTATTGTGAAAGCACATTTGGCCACCTTCACAGTACAAAGTTACACAGACACCAAATAATCTCTGCAGGACACCAAGTTTTAAAGTATTAAAGAAAATCCTTCAGTTTCAGATTTGTAGATTAATGACAACGGGCTACAAATCTATAACCTATTATGACAATGGTAATCATTATCATGATGATTCTGAAAAAAAAACTTATAATGATAATATTGATAAAAAAAACTAACGATTACGTTGATAAATACAAAGATGTTGATGATGATCTTTCATTTATGGCGTCACCTTAGAGCTTAAGTGAGACTAAGATTATCAACGTCAACAACCTTTCCCTCTCACGTGGCATCTTGCTTTCAGTCGTTTGTAGCAGTTTCACAAAATTGGCAGACTAAATCGATGCAGGCTGTTCAAAATGTCGGCGCTGGGAAGCGAGAGTAAATTTAGTACGTGTCAAAGTAACCCAGCTCGACCAGACGCAGCGATAGGCAAGTAGGTAGATAGGTAGGTAGGTTTTAGACAGGTGTGAAGGTAGGGAGGACACCCAGATGAGTAGGAAGGAAAGAAGATGCAAGTGACTAAGATAGCGAGAGAGAGAGAGAGAGAGAGAGGCGTAGGCGCGTACACACACGCACACACACATATGTACGCACACATCTTTGTGGTGTAATAAAAACAACGGATACAGATATATACAGACAAAGCGATTGCAAAGACAAGGTGAAGAAGACTTAGTGATCAAATGCTTGTTTTAGTATTGCGTGTTGGATTTTACTGAGAAAATAAAGTAAAAAGTAATGAAGGAATGAAAAAAAGGAATAAGGATTCAAAAGAGGAAAACAAAGCAAACAAGGTGGATGCGGAGGAAGAGAAACAGTAGAAATAACGAAACAGCAAAAAGAGAAGAAAAAGAAAAAGACAAAGACGAAAACTTATACGGAGAAGTAAAAGAAAATCAAGAGAAAAGTAAATGAATCGGAATTTCTGAGAGAGAGAGGGAGAGGGAGGGAGAGAGAGAGAGATAAAAGTAATTCGTTGATGAAAATGGGAGGGAAAGAGTATTAGAACGAAGTTTAGATGAAAGGAATGAAAAAAATTATAGTAGCTAACAGGAAGAAAAAAGATTAATACTGGATTCAAGTGTTCCATGAGTAATAAAAAGATGGAAAGATCTATCGAAAGAAAGGGAAAACAGAAACAGAAGTAGTGAAACGAAGGGAGAAAATGTAGAAAGAAAAGAGGAAGAGAAGACGAGAGTGTGAGATGAAAATGGAGAGTTGACAATAAGAGAGGAAATACAGTAAGAGAAAAATAGGAAAGAAGAAAGAATGGAAATGTGAGGAGGTAGAGGAAAGAGATAATGCTGGATGGCTATGATTAAATGAGTGGGAAGAATAGGGTATTATATCGAAAGAAAAGAGAAGAAACTAGAAGAGATCGAATGAAAGGAAACGAAACCAAACTAAACAGGAAACGAAGTAAATGGAATAAGAAATAATAAAAGGAAGAGAAAGCGACAAGAACCATCGCAGGAAGAAAGGAGAGAGAAGATGAGAAAAAGTAGAGCACGTGGAGTAAAAGGGGCCAGAGGGAGAATTCTAAAATGGATAGGAAATAGTTGAAGTTTATAAAGTACTACTAAAGCTTTTATTGGATGCAAAATAGTCTTGTCTCAGACTTTTTTCTTATTTTGAGTATCAGAAAATATAAAATGAAAACAAAATAATTTTTGTAAAGATACCAATTTGAATAATCTATTTCTCTGTTTTTCTTCCTGGCACGCAATTGAAGAAAATACATACATACAAGTAGACGCCATTGATGAGGAGTATTTATATACATTTTCTTTTTTAGTCATATATATGCATATGTGATTTGATGAGCAATTAACTTCACATAGAGTACACAATATTTAGTCATTTAAAAGGATTCATTCCTATATTCGATATTAACTAGAAGCGATCAAATAATTTGCTTGATTTCCTTGCCTGATTTTTGCAATCAAAGCATCATATTTTTCTTTTCTCTTCTTTCTAGTGTCATCCAGGACTTGGAAATACAAATTCTGCTTCCTCATTACTTTTTCATCTATCTATTTTGCCACATTGAATTCTATCAAGAACGTTTGTATTTGACAGAGAAAGAGATGGGTTTGCATCAGAAGTGAAAAACTAAAAGGAAATAATGACACGAATAAAACAGTGATAAAAGAGAAAAACATGTAGAGAACAGAAAGAATACTGGATTAAAATGGATGTAGGACATTTGATAGGTGAAGGTTGCCACTTATGTCTTGGATAGATGCCATAGAAATGGGACATTATCCACAAAATTAATGTAATACTCAGATTTACTCTTTTTAGTGTCAGATTCAAATGCGTGTCGTCTAGCAGCTGTCCATTTCATTAGGTGCACAAAGATGACAGTCACACATAATCAAACCTGAGAATGAAAGAACTCACATATTTAAACATGCTTCGAATGTCATATACCGCTTAAAATAAAACCGTTTAACAGAACCTTTTGTCAGAAATTTTCTCTTGTATGGATTTTCCAGTATATGGTTTTTCAATATATGATTTTTATATTTTATGGATTTTTAATTATATAGTTTTCCTTATATGAGTTTTATATTATATATATTTTCTATAATACAGATAATCCATTACATGTGTAGGGAGACAACAGTTGTTTTCCCTTTGGTTGATCGCGTGGGAGTTCAGCCCCTTTAGAGAGGAGAATTCTTCCCTTATTGCTTCCATTTGGGGAATGGTTAATTCCTAACCACCGGGGTGTCCCCACACGTGGAAAATGGACAACACGTTCACAGCCTAACGTAGAGGGAAAATAATTTTGATTTACCTTGCTAAGAATGGTCAAAGAACATAAGGCTCGTTTGTTTATTTCCTTCTTCGCTTTTCTATCATACATTGTTGTCATTCGAACTGTGTGAATAATCATTTGTTTTGGGACATGTGTAAATCAATTTAACATATGTACCTAAGTTATATTTGTCTTATTAAATGTTTTGTTTATTACGGGCATGTATCTCGTCTTTCCATACTCACATTCAGTGTTAGCGTATCAATGGCTACACTAATGCTAATATTAGTACTTGGTGTACAGGGAAGCATTATTTTTCCTAGCACTAAATAGCCGGTAAATTATGGCTGGCTTATAAACAACACTAATACATGGATTTTTAATTACATGGACTTTCCTTCAAAGTTATTACAATTATTATTACTCGTTATTCTGAGAAATAAAATGTTCTCTATTAATCTTTATAGTAGATAAGCAATAGTAATTTATGGACACGAATTATTATATCATACGTACATATGAGTTAAGAGATATTCTTTCTTTTGAGCACTAAACTTTTAGAATTTCCCTTTCAGGTTAAGAATTCCCTAGCTCTTTAATGGGTCGACGAAAAGATAGTGCTAATATTTTTTAAGAAAAATGTTTTTTTCTTACTTTAAACTTAAAGGTAAACAGAAAATGTGTCCCTCTAAGTTTAAATTAAAATCTTTCTGTTGCCATTTCTTTGTATTCGCTTGTATTTTCGCGTGATTTCAAGTCTAGTTCAGTAACCTATTAACGTCTCAGTTAATAATCGTTTTGTTTTACCACATTTATCCTATATGGGAGGCCACAAATGATATTTATTTGACATGTTTTAGCATAGTATACGTAACTGAATAAAGAATTTGAGAGAAACAAATGTAAAAAAATACAATAAACAAAAAAACAATGGTTTAAATTCAATGAAAAATAACAGGTTTTCCGATGCTTTGATTGAATCAACAGTGTTATTTTATTCTAATGGATGAAACATACGTATAGATTATAAAAATTATATAAATTATTAAACATTTTAAATCTATATTTAAATTAAGGAATGCATTTTAATTGATAAACATTAAAATTATTAATACTTTATTAGCCTATTTTATTCTTGTTTATATAATTTTTGCAATGAATGAAACGCAAATTGCACCATATAAATACGGATAAATTCAAAAGGATATTCCGTGGCTGAGAAAACAAAACTTATGTAAATAAATATTAACATATTGAGATTTTTTATTTATTTTTGACAATCTGCTGATATTTTTTTATTATATTCCGTTTACTTATTGAATTATTTAAGTTCGACCAAAAATTTTGTTTAACTTTTACTGGTGAACCTCCATTTTCACGTTAGATCCAATCGTCATCAATTTATCTACAATAACAGAATCAGAGGTCATCATTGTGTTGAAGTATTACCGACTGTCTCTAATGAGACTATGTAAGTGATTTCTGCATAGTAGCTTCTAACTATTAATGGCACAAAATCACTTTTGAGCCAACCTGAAAGCTTTGATCGGCGCGAAAAGAGAAATCGAGAAACCGACTTCAAATTCTGGTGTGACGTCACCCTGGTCTCTCCCGTGCTATCACGTGACGATCTAACCCTTGGCTGATTCGGATGGAAATCTGGTTAGATTTGGCATCAGCTTTGTCGTTTCCAGCACGCCTCCAACGTCTGGTTACCGAAGTAACTACTTTGATTTCTAGTCTAACCTACCCACGTTGTGATTTGATCTTAGGTAGACGAAATTATTCAGGCGCCGGGCCGTAGTGCAAGCCGAATTCGGGGCAAAGGCGATACCGCACAAATATATGTGAAAGAAAATAAAGTAACAACTCGAAATATTCAAATGTGTTAAAAAATGAATAACAAGTATGTTTATATCTGGTTGCTGAATACAGGACTGCATCTTTCTCCCAAACCGCTTCTATGGATACGTGACACATTGTGTTTCTTAAGCGAGTCTTACTAATCTTAAGTTGTTTTTCAATAAACTGGTTTTTGGTATCTTCAGGCGATATTCGTAAAACTTGTTTTAGTGGTGTGAGTCTAAGTCATTCTTCAAAAAAAAAAAATGTCTTTGGTTAGAAGACTAAGTCGGAATGCGTGGAATCTTTCAGTCAGTTCCTGCGAGGCCGGTCTCCGAGCTCACAGCTCAACTCTGTGACTCCAACTCTGTCTGCGTCTGCGTCTGCGTTTCCGTCCGCCTCCAACTGTCTTGGGGACGTCCGTTTATGTGGACGCCGACCAAAACCTGGTGGGGGCCTGTCGTGGTTTGTGTTCCTCGATAATTTCAAATCCACAGTAAGGATTTTCTTTATTTTCGGACAGGAAAATTTATCACTTCCCATTTTTGGAAGTCAATTACTTTCTGTTTTAGAGGGGTTGTCCTCCCAAATTCTTCCTTTCTCATATTGGTATCTCACACCAATCCCCTCAGAGGGGCTCAACAGGTTTCCCTTCTTTCTCATATGTTTACCTTTGCCCATCGCTCACGTCACCATTCAGCCAATGAACGCTCGGCAGTGTGGGTGTGGCTAGACTGGCCTCAGTTTACAATTATCGCTCAAAGAAAAAAATTAGCTTCCTTTTTCTTTTCTTTCTTTTCCACCGACTAGAACCCCCACGAATCGTACTGTGGTCATTAAATCTCTATCTTAACTTGATGTCATCTGGGATTCATCAACGGGATTTTCGCCAAGTTATTATCTGGGTGGTCAACTGAATCTCTTTGTCTTCCTCAACATCTTCGCACTCTGTCGCCAACAGACTGTTCAGGTAACAAACTTTTATCATGGCCAGTTCTGGAGATAAAACAGGTGGTTCTCTTCCAAAACCAAATGATATCTCCGAAAGATAATGGCTTATTCTTTTCCTTTTTCTCTTCTTCCTTCCTCTTTCTTTGGGGTGGTCTCAGCTAATTCTTTCTCGGTCGCAATTTCCGATTATCTTCTAGCATTCCGCTTTGTAAGCCTCTTGACCAATTTGAAATTTTCATTATTGCCATGGGCAGATTGCTATCTTTTATTCGCATTCTGCCGTTTCTCGCCGCATCATGGCATAAATTAATTCTGACAGATCCGAGATCTTACGAATTTTCTATCTTCTGCGAAAAAAATATTTTTCTTCGCAAATGAAAATAAAATCTTTACCCACTTTTCTTTTGTTAAAAAAATAACATCGCTCAGTATGTCTTTCGTGATAGCTTCTTCTCGCCTTAAGTATTTCTCGCTTTTAATTTCCACGCTTAATTAGTTAGCCAACAACTAAATAGTGTCACACTGGTTAAGTCTTTTTCATTTTAAATTTAAAACCAGCCTAAAAAGAGATGGACTTCGTCAGGTTTCTTTGCCTAGACACATTCACTGCAGGTTTGGCTGCAGTAAATAGAGTATCCCTACGTAAGGTATTACAGGTGATTTTGATCGCAAAAACTATGAAGAAGAACGTCGCTTATTAAACATTCATTATTAGAAAACTCGATCAAAAGCTGCGACTAGTGAAGCTTGTATTCAGCTTTAGCGGAAGGTACGAAGCAGTCGTTCACGCTATCAAATAAGGTCATAATCTGGAAGTTACATCCGACGCCCCAAAGAGAGTTCTTGTCAAGCGTGAAATAAAAAATTCAACAACCTTATTCAAGATCTCCTACTGAAGGCATTTATCAGACCCTTCGAGTAGTGGACTTTCCAAGGTCGTTAAAATTCCTACCGCTGTGGGCGTCCAGCATGGGCCATTATGTTTGCTGTTCATCATCAATGCAGTAACCTCTGGAAGGAAAGCAAGATCGCTTTTTCCTATTTGTATATTCGTTTGGGATTTGTTAGGGAATGTTTAAAGGCTCACGGTCCATTTCTTCATACATATGCTTCCATACGCGCAGAGGGATTCTTTAATTTTTGTTGCTTTGTCTTAAATATATAATTGGGAGGTAATTACTTCTGCAGTCAGCGCTTTGGTATATTTTAGAGGGCCATTCTAAATCATATGTTGATTTTAAGATGTCTGTCTGACTTTTAATGTCTCTTGGCAGGCACTTCTATGTCCAGATGCGTTTTGGTTGTTCTTCAAGTCAAGAGTATGTTAATTTTGGTTACTTGTGTCCCAGTGAAGACATTTTCTCCACATTCGTTACATGACCCAATTCTATATTTACTGACTACTTCACTATCCTAGTAATTTCTTTTTACTTACTCTTTTATTTGGTATTTTCTCCTGGGTTGCAAAACATCCGCTTTTCCTTCGCTGCTTTCTGATGTGGATATATATACCACTATGATTAGCATATTGAACGGTTTTCCCTTTAGGTTCCATCAGTAGAATTCTGTTTAACAGTCGTCAGTACGCCAAAACTCACTTCCCCATGTCTTTATCTAATATTAGTCTGATATCACTTTCATTTGTTCTCTTCTTGGATATCCTGTAATTGTCGATTATAAAACCCTTATTGTTTTTCCATTTTGTTTTTGTTATAAGTTAATATTAAGATTTTCTTCCTCTTGTTAACTAGCAGTTGATTCTTGGTGTTAACCCGCCTTTTAATATGTCTTCCGTGAAGTGTGGAATCACTTTGTTCCTCAAAGTAAACTACATAAAACCATCCTATATGGGTGAGTCTGTTTTATATACGTTATAGGTTCTTAATCAAGTCTATTTAAGTGTAAAGCGATGATATTTTATGTTTCTTTGTTTTTTCTCTCGCATTAGCTGAAAGCGCATAAAAAACTCAAACTACCTATTGTTTAATTTTAAATGTTCGTTTTAAACAAAATTAATTCTTGTAAATTTCTTTTATAATTTCACGTTAAATTTAAATTATCATTATTATTATATTGAATATAGATTTATGCAATAAATTTTAAAATATATATGCATAGAAAACAACGGGGGTAAAGGTCTTGTTTTCTTTCTTTTTATTTTTAAACTCCTCCGCGTTCTCTTCCAGGTACCTGGAAAAAATAAGATCATGATAAAAAATAAAATGATTTTCTTTTCATAATACATATATTTTTTTTTGATGTACCACTTTGTTACTGTGAAAATGTTGAAAATAGAAGCAATCAAATTTCCAAAGATGACATACAAATAAAAAGCGAAAAATGATGTAGTTTTTTTTTTCTTTTTTTTTTTGTAGATTTTATTGATTGATTTGTATTTTTTTTCCATTAAAAGCTGAAACATATTTTTGGATTGTAACAATTATTTTTTGGCGAGTGAAAATAGTATTAACAATTTTTTTTTGAGATAATAATGATTTTCAGATAGAAGTCCTATTAATTAACCCATAGCTAGGGGGAGAAGAGGTGGAGTCATACCTTTACCAAGGTTATTTGCGCGTAAGTGAATGTAACGAATCCAACTGAAATTCGAACCCATCTCTTCAGTCCCGACGTTGCTTTACTTCGGTGATCCAAAGAGAACTGGTGTTTCAACGAGATATGGCGTTAAGCCTGTTTTTGTTGGTCTGAATCTAAGTGAGTAAAGAGAGTATAGAGATTTTGATGCCTTCTTCGAGGTTTCATAATGCGAATTTGGCTTTATTGGAAATTCTCCAACAAAGACGTCTTGAACATCCACTAGGTTTATCATAAGTGACAAGATTTGCAAAGAACTTCATTGTATTTGAGTTACTGGTAGCTTTAAAAAGAGAAAAAAATATAGTTTGTCAAGCCATTATACATATAATGAAAGGTATTATATATATATATATATATATATATATATATATATATATATATATATATATATATATATATATGCATACTTTTGCATATATAAGATATTCGCTTAACTTTATATATTCATTTTTCATATTTATGTTTATGCGTTTTTCTCGGCGACTTTCTTAATATCATCAGTTCTCAACTCAGTATCTTTGCTGACGACACAACTATATACTCCTGTTTTAATGGTAAGTTTGATCTTTTCGATAAGGTCAAAGTAGTAGGTGATATAAAAAAAATCATCTACAAAATGTTGATTTTATCGCCTCCAAAATGAAAGTGCTCTCTTTTAATCATCCTAGAGAACATATTTTGATTTCCGTCAATATGGCTGATGCTAACCTCCAGGAAAGTGACTCATTGGGCCTTTTCATGCTAATGTTTTAATGCTGACATGAAGTAGGATGTTTATATTGCATCAATTCCTAGTTTTTTCTGCTAGGAAATTTTATCGTTCTAGACAATTTTTATCATCAGAATCTATCTAAACATTTATAAGCCTTCCATTTGCCCATACATTGAATATTGCTGCACATCTGGTCTGGTACTTTCTGCTATGTATTTAGAGATTCTTGATAGAATACAAAGAAGAATCTGCAATGTTATTGGTCCTAATCAGGAAATCAAACTTAATCACTTTCTAACCACAACCTTTTGTAATTCCATTCTGCCTTCTGTATAAATATTTTTATGGTAATTGTTCTTTGCTACCTTGACTTTACAAATCTACGCGCAATACTAGATTGGGGACTTGGTCTTATAATTTTACAGTTTAAATAACTAGATGTAACCCTAAGTTCTGTGGTAACAGTTTCTTATTTCGCACTTCTCGCTTGTGGAATCTCTTTCAACTTCTTGCTTCCCAGTCAAATTTGACCTTCAGAAATTTAAATGCTATGTCAATTGTTAACTTTTATTTTTTTTAATCCTTGTTCTTTTATTGTTCCATCTCCTTAATAATGTTTTCTTTTTCTCATATTCTTTCACATTCATTTGCATCTTAGTGGCTTTATTGCCTTGCTTGGAGTGAAATGGTTAAAATAAAATATTAAAATATTTAAACCCTTAATTAGAAATTTCACTGATTTGTCGTTATGAAAATTACAGACTTATGTATCATGTTACATGTATCATCCGTATTATTAAGTGCTAACATTTAACAGCTTCAAGTTTAGTAATATTCATACGCACAATCGTTTTTTAGACGTAATATTCAATGTAGGTATTTCAAGTTTTAATATCATTAACTTTTTCAGGAACTGTAAAGCATCAGACTTAAAAAAAAAAAAAAAACAGAAAAAATATTTAAAAATATAAAGATTTTATTTTCTGCAGGAAATCTTTGAGTAAAAGGTAAATGATGAAAAGCCTACAGAAACAAAACTAAATTTGTTCAGAACGCTGTGCATAATGGATCTTTTGACAGCATACAGCTGTAAGTTTTACAGTTTGCAACCAAAGTGAAATAAGAAAAATTAACAAATCTTTTATATATCGTCCATAGACACTTCTGACACTAGAGACATGCGAATACTTTAATATATGTTCAGTAACCAAATTCTCTTGCTACTCATCTACACTGCTGTTCATAAATCGGCTTATGTTTTAGTAATTTTATTGACTGCCAGTAAATACATGGTCTTTTTTCTTTTTTCTATCTTTTTAGCAATGGCCGATAGCGTATCATTTTCACTAGAAAATTAAAAAATAGAATTAAATCTGCATCTTGGTTCGATGAAAAATGATGGGAGTAAAATATAACGATACTCTGTTTTCTGTTGAATGGCGCACTCTTGATGGAGAAAAACTACAGGGCCAGACGCAAATAAAATAATTACTTGTGTAAATCGTATATTATCAATTTATCTCTTCTTAGCCTCACAAACAAATGATACTGTCGAAGCATTTCCTTTTTTTCAATTTTCATTTTATAATGCTAAAGTTATGATTTGAATGAGATATTGATACTAAACAACCTTTTACAATTTCGATAAAATTGGAAACATTATTAATGTTATAATGAAAATGAAAAATTTATTGCTGTGATATTAAAAACGTGTCTAAGAAGTTAAGGACATCCAAGATCCTCAGTGGGCATCAAAGTTGGCCTATACTTCTTGCTAAGTCATGTTCCCCCAATTAATTTCGTGATTTTTTCTTTTGCGCAAAATTCGTGTCAATATTCACCAGGCTCGACGTTGCAAACTGAAAAATAATAGAGCTGGAAAAAGCAGAGCACACACACACACACACACAGAGAGAGAGAGAGAGAGAGAGAGAGAGAGAGAGAGAGAGAGAGAGAGAAACAAGCTGTTAGAAACATAAAATTCGTCATCAGAAATGTGTATCCCAAAGCAAAAAATGGAGTCTCAAACCAAAATCTCATTGCATATTCTGCAGTTAATCAGCTATCTTCTTGTGGACTAGCAGACCTTTTGTGGATAAAGTAAAACCAGTTATTTTTTAAAAATAACAATACCAGCAGAATTATTTTATTTTATGAAATGGTATTAAATAAACAACACGACCACCATTACCACCAGTAAGTCTGTTTTAAAAAATGCACATTAAAGCATTAAAAGATACCCCCTCAAGGGTCAAAATTCTCATCGGCTATTTTATTCAAACGCTTTTGTCAAGTCTCAATAAACTTAAATTAGCGTGTCGACTGATAAATACTACTACTGCCGCCGCTGCCGTTGCTGCTACTACTACTACTGCCATTTACTCTGGTGCACAGTGCCTTTACTAAGCGTTACATCAGAATGATATATTATGTTGAAGAAAAGTATCATATACACACGCACACGCATGAACACACATACGCACACAAACTGTTAGAAACATGTAAAATTCGTCATCAGAAAATAATGACCGTGTTTTTTTCCGGTCTTTACAAAATAGGTTCGGCAACCTCTGAAGATTTCGAAAGACTTGATTCATTAGTCACAGTTTTCAATCCCTTATCTACTGGTAGATGTATGTAGTCTTCATAACTCTCTAAATATACATGTATGTATGTTGAATTTAAGTGTAGGTGCTTATGATTCTCTGTTTGTGTGTAAGTGTGTGTGCTTAGCTTTGCGCATAAAAACAATATTTATACATTTGCAGAATATTTTGTGCGATATTTTATTATGCAAGTCGATTTTTCCCAATAAATTGGTATTAACCATCTGGTGTTGTAATATTTTCAGACTATATTTACATCTATATGAGCAATATATCGTGCTTCTATTATCTATTTATACTAACAATACTTATAAATTGCTTGAGGAAACCAGGTTTTATTCAAGAAAGAAATTAAAAAGATAATTTTTAAATAAATATTTAAAAGATATAAGCCCTAGAAATATATATTTGCTGAACACAATATCCCAGACACTTGAACAAATTAGTATTTAATTATTTTACGTCTTAATATGGGCATCCTTGACCATTTATTGGTTATTGTTAATTTTTCTATTGTTTTGAATGTAACATAACTTACAGAATCTTTTATCGTTTCCCGAATATCTTCTTTGCTTGAATATAACATTATTCAGTTCTCTTTAATGATATGCTACAAGTTTTCTATTAGATTGATATTTGAAGAGACTGGGGCATTTCCATTAATTTTGTGTCTTTGAAACTTTTTTGGCAAGATGAGCAAAAGTCAGTATGCAGAATGTGAGGGAGCATTGTTTTGAATAAATATGCTCTTTGACTTAAATCTTTTTGGCTCTGAACAGCATTACTAAAAAAAAAAGACAAAAAAAAAAACACGTTATCCAAAAACTGATAATAATTTTTGCATTTATCTTGGCATTTATTAACGTTGAAGGTGGGCTATAATTTTACGTTTACAATATTAGCTTAAAACATTGTTCCATAATATCAACGCTGTCTTTTAAAACTTGTTCGTTAACTATTTTTTAAGGACTCAACCCCTCACGTTGCCATCTGCCCCATCAAATGTAGCTCTATAGTTTGTCTTTAAAAGATCTCAGGTCAATTTTTACATGATTTCCAAAGTTGTGCCTCTATCACTTAATAAATTTGAGGTTATATCATTATTCCAACGCATGGGCGTCTTTATATATTTGAAATTAAATATTATATATCTATTTAAAATATGATAAACACACTTCAAGTTACAAAATAAAATCTGTTGTTCTCAGTATTTCTAATAAAACAAAATTGCTGAAATTTACATGGTATATTTATCATATAAGTATATCCTGAAATGTTTACTGGCATTGGTTACATAGTAACAATTTCATTGTAAAATAACGACTTGCATAAATCTGATATCGTGCATATATACTGGTGTTCTTTTATTTGTGCTTATATATGTTCGTTTAAGGAGTTTGCAGTTGTGAACATATATGAATGCGTACTTTTTGTAAGTCTATTTAACCGAACACAGATGTGTATTAATCAAGCTTATCCATAAATTATGAATTTTTTAAAGTTGACTGAATGTCTTATATTCAATATTTTATATTCTTGTGATGTAAGATCGGAAAAAGCTTCTAATTAGATTTGAATTCTTATTCCAAGACCCTTAGTAAGCCATTCGATAAGGAAATGATTTATTTAAGAAAGGCAGAAAACTTTAAAAATTCTATTACATCTAAATAATACAAGATAGTAAAGCATAAAATAAATAAATTGGTTACAGAGAGCAGTAAATTGGATGGGTACGCTCTACGTCTCCTGTAAAAATGTATTCAGGTAAATTGTGCATGCGAAACGTATTAAAGTAAAGAGGTAGTGTAGCTTTGACATGAACGCGGACAGGATTTTAAAATCCTTTGATTGATGTGACCAGAAAAATGTGAAACTCTATCTCCGAAGTGGCAACAGATGTAAGCTTTTTTCGAGCAAGATTAACACGATTAGATATACGGTTTTCGAACAGAAATCAGTGAATCATCACTTAAGAAAGAAAAACATTGAAACAAATCATATAGTAGTTAAACGCTGGTCCCACTCCAGCCATCAGTTCAGCATTGTACGGCACGCACTGCATTCCAACAAAAGCCATCGACTAACAAGGAAAACAATTTAACATTAGTTACATTATCATATTTAGGTCTGTGAACCTCGCCTTGGACCAAGGAAGACTGCCGTCCTGTCGTCTGGACAGATATGTCATGTTTCCAGCATTTTCAGAATAACTTGTGATGATTTACAAGCTATTGCAAATCTGTTATGGGATTTTGCAAGGACCACTAGAACTGAAGTCTGTTTAACATGCACAGATTGTATTTAAAATCATATGCATCCCGTTATTTTCTACGGGTGATGATTTCTTTCACTAGCATAATGTGTGTGGATACCATAGAAGATTTAGTCGACTTCCAGCTATTCCATTGATCAATTATGTATTGGAAGAAATGTTTAAACTCCTTTGAGTACATGTGAGGCATATTTCATACTCAGATATGAGTCCATTGATCAATTATGTATTGGAAGAAATGTTTAAACTCCTTTGAGTACATGTGAGGCATATTTCATACTCAGATATGAGTCCAGCACGGTCGTGTAGCAGATATTATTCGGACGAAATGATATATTATTGGGGTACCTACATTTAATTTAGTTTTAATTGAAAAATATCACACATAGAAACGAATTATATATTATTACATATAGATATTTAAATATAGAATGATCGATAAGAGTTTTCTGAGGAAAAAGTGGATAAATACCTATTTCTCATTCAAGAATGCTACATTTCCTATTTCAAGACTCAAATAAAAGTTGAACTTCGGAGTATTTTAATTTTGACGTAAATCATCATTGAATTTTCGCAGATCTGAGTTTAGAAAAAGTATTTCTTTAGTTATATTTTAAATGAACCAAGCAAAGGTTGGATATGAAAGAGAAATTAGATATAATGCCTTCACCTATAACCATATCGACCCAAACTTTGAAGGTTGTATTTTCTCAAGTGGAAATCAAAGTATATATTTAATAAAATGAAAAGTAACTCTTTATATAACGGAAAAGAAAACCTTAATTTATTTTGAAGTTACTGTTTTAGAATCAACACGTTAATATCGACGTTATAAAACATGTGAATAGATTAAATTTATAAAGAAGGTTGTGGACTTAAGGTAATAAAAGTTTGTCAGTACATAAATCAAATATAATGTTTTATGATTTCAATATAATCATATAAGCAACTACTTTTTGTTAAGGGTAACATGCTAATAAATCATTTCATCTTCATGCTTTGTAGCCCAGTGTTCATAGTCTCGTAAATGCAAACCTATCAGATAGTTGGTAGAAATCAAGTGAATTCTGACCAGGTTTTTTTGTTTTTTTTATCATTTCCCCCCAAGCATAACGAGAATCTCACTAGTACGCAGTGAGTCACAGAGAGTGAAAATGAGGAAAAAGCCTGAGTGTAAGGAGGATTGAGGAAAACACAAAAGATGAACGGGATTCAAGAACATAGAAGATGGCGATTGACGTTGCATTTAAATTTTTGAAGATTGTATTTATCAGGGAAACAAGTAAAAGGCGGGAAGTACGAGAAAAGAAACTGTTGGAGTAGAAGTTGCGGTTGCATTTAACTATTTCAACAGAGAAAGGGTGGAAACTGGATGCCATTCTAAATTCATATAATCGAGACACCAGGGGGAAAAGCTCGCCAGAGAAGTTGCCATGGAAATATTTGTAGAAAAGACAGGGAGAAGCCACGCCGAGTCGGTGAGAAAGTGTCTCAAGTCGAGATACCAAGTCAGGATCTATTATATTTCAGAGCCTTCTTTGGATTTTTTCAATAGCAGGAGCACCAGATCGGATATGTCAACAGTATTCAATTCATGGACGAATGGTAGATTTGTAAATGTGCAAGATGGACGAGAAACTCACCCTTATCTGCTGTAGATGTCAGGACGTAGAATTGATTGAATAAGATGAAGGATTGAGGATTTGTTCTTGTTCAGCACACTCTTGCAGAGCCGCCAATAATATAAGAGGATTACAGAGGAGGACTTCCAACAGCAGCGAGGCAATTGTTGTAGAGTGCATAGAAAGCATATATTCTCATCAAAGTAACACCAGACTGGACGTAAAACAGATTTAGAAAGATGCAATGAAAATTAAAATTTGCACCTAGTGGTGCTTTTATAACCTGATGAAACAATACTCCCAGGTAAAATGCTTTTATTTCAGAAATCTGAATATTGAAATCTGTTCGCTTTCATTATGTAGAAATAAAATTCTTAGCGTAAACATCGAAAATTTATGTAGATATTGTTGAAGGGTTCACCCCTTTTTACACAAATGAACTCACCCAGTATATACATATACTACTGCAAGAGTAAGACGAGAGTAAGACAGAGCAAGACCGAAGAGTCGAGTCGAGTCGAGTCCAGAGTGACAGAGTAAAAGGTTGTAGGTAACCGGAAGAGTGAGGGTGAGGTAACAGCGTTGTAGGAGTCATAGTGAGCGAGCACGTAGACTCAGTAAGAAGTCATACAGCGATACTTCAATATCAAAGACTGTATATATATTTTGCTACTAACACATATTCCTGGAACTACTAACCTGCTTTACCAGTTTGTATTATTACGTTAATACATTATTTTCCTATATTCATTCCTGGCGTTTGTTATTTATTGGTACCGGATTTCAACCCGGAATCCACAACAACAAAGGATATCGAACGACGAGGATATCGAACTCACACGGGAAGAAAAAGAAAAAAATTCTCCCTCGTCAACTTGGCGACGAGGACTTCGAAATCACAAGGAAAAAAATTCTCTCTCGTCGAACACAACAACTTGGCGACGAAGACTTCGAACTCACACAGAAGAGTACAAAGAAAAATTCTCCTTTGCCGACCACAACTTGGTGACGAGGAATTGGGACCTACCCGGAAAGAAAAAAATTCTCTCTTCTCACCACAACAGCTTGGGCGACAAGAATTTGCATTTCTCGGAGACTCAAAAGAGAAAATTGCCGTTTTGCCATTATCCACAACAACTGAGTAACAAAGAGTTACGAGGATTAAACTACAGAAAATCGAGATTTTTGTAAGACTCTTATCACGGAGGATTTTAAAAGTATTTTAGTAGAACTTATAAAATACCAAAATGAACAGCAATTACAATTCCAAGAAAGAATGGAAAAATATTACTGCAAACGCAGAAGGAAAATCATGAAAGACAAATGCAAAATGAAGAAAGACGAATACAACTCCAGGAGCTAATTGTAAAAGTAGCGAGTAATACACAACAACAAAATATTGAAAAAGAGGCGACTTTTTCTCAAGACGCATTATTGAACACGATAGAAAGATTCAAATATTCCCTAGAAGAGGATAAAAATTTCGGAGACTTTTTCAGACGCCATGAAGACATCTTCAACATCGATTGTCAAAACTGGACAGAAGCAAAAAAGCTAGGACTATTACTCAGAAAATTAGGAACGGAAGAATACACAAAATTCGTGGATTACATTTTGCCAAAGAAGACAAATGATTTAACGTTCGGTGAAGCAGCTTTTTAGCCCGAAAACGTCACTTTTTTACAAAAAGTGGAAATGTCTTAACCTCGTAAAGGATGAAAATGAGGACTATTCTACGTTTGTCGCAATCGTGAATAAACATTGCGAAGATTTCAAGTTGGCAGAATTAACTCCAGACAATTTCAAGTCTCTTATTTTTGTACAAGGGTTAGTCTCAGCAAAAGATAGTGAAATGCGCAAAAGAATGCTTTCAAAACTGCAAAATGAACCTGGATTAACACTACAAAAACTATTGGAAGATTACCAAAAAAGCCTGAGTATGAAGAAAAACTCGAAGGACATTGAGGAGTCAGGAGTATCACATATACGTAAGTTAAACAAAAGTTTACGTTTTTCACCCTCCCCGGAAAGAAGAAAAAAATTCTATAATAATGAAAAAAGATTTTCACCCTCCCGGAAAGAAAACGAAAATTCTAATGAAAAAAGTACAACTTACAGGGCAAATAATGACGAAAATCAAAGCAAATATAAGCCCCCCCCCATCTGCATGTTATCGATGTGGAGGACTACACTGGAATAAGGATTGTCGTTTTAAATATAAAAACTGTCTTCTTCACAAAGCATGTGGAAAGAAAAATGGGTAAGAACTACTAGAATGGCATCCCAATGCTAACATAAGGAACAGAAAATTTACTAGTAGGATAAGTGCTACTAGAATGCATGACGAAGACAATACTAACATAACAAAATATGTGGACTACATAAAATTACCTTGTGGTGGTTCTAACAGCGCCAAAATGGGGAAAATCAATTGTTTTAAATAAAAAGATAAAATGGAAGGGGACAACTCACATCAACGGATTTGACACAGGTTCAGACCTTTGACGATTAATGCTTTAAAATTCCATTTACAAACATTTATAATAAAATTCCATTCAATAGACCAATATTTTGTTTGAGTTTGGGTTTGACCAATTCGCAAAAAATAAAAATAAAAACAATGTTAAACAATAATCTAACGATCTCTACTGATTGTACGAATCCAAACAGAAAATTGCTAAATCTGTTACAGGAAAGTATTCGTAAAATAAAATTCGAAACTATTAAATGAATAAGAAGATCATAATTAATAAACCTAAATGTAAAATTTCACGGGAAAATATATTCAAAAAACTAAAGAAAACTCAAAAAAATATTCGTAATGAAAGATACAGAAAATCTGAAAGGCACGGACTGGATTTGCAAAAGTTCGACGTATGGGATTTACCTATCAGCTTTAAAAATTCCATTTTTGTATAAAAGATTAAAGTAGAGCGATTAAAAACATGTTTTTTTTGTTTGAGTTTCAGAAGTTAAATAAAAAAAAGAAAGGAAGAATTAAACAATAATCAAATTTTTTTCAAGATGGTGGTATTTTCGAGCGGGTTGGGTCGGTCTTGTAAAAAACAAATTTTACAGCTAGAATTGAATTAAAACCAAAACGTCCAACCAGTATTTACAAAAGAAAAGAAACGTAACCGTTTGCAAGAAAACTCAAAATATTCGTAATGAAGGATACAAAAATCGACAAAGAATTCGACGAGAGACTTTTGAACAAACTGGGATCCTGTTAAAAATAGAGTTTAGTGAATGGGCAGCACCACAAGTTTATGATAGAATTGAAAAAGAAACGTCCAACCAGTATTTGGAAATCTGTTTGCCACTATAGAAAAATCGACAAAAATTGACTTGAACAAACTGGGATCCTGTATCTGCAGGAGAAATCCGTGTATGCGCAGATTTCTCAACGGGTTTAAACAAGGCTATAAAAGACCATCATTATCCATTACCAAGCCCGGAGGAAAATATTCACCAAGCTTAACGGCGCTAAGATATTTTCCGAAATAGATTTAAGTGAGGCTTATCTACAGATCCCAGTACAAGAAGAGAGTACGAAAATTCTATGCATTAATACGCACAAAGGGATGTACAAGTTCAACAGACTATCATTTGGGGTAAAAGTTGCACCGGCAATTTTTCAGCAAACGATGGATACAATGCTCACGGGCCAGAATTTTGCGACCGCGTACTTGGACGACATCCTAATTAAAAGCAACAATGTTGAAGAGCACATAAAGGAAGTTTTCAAAAGACTTCAGGACTTTGGGTTTAAAGTAAAAGGAAAAAAATGTGATTTGTTCTTAAATGAAATCAAATACTTAGGGCATATAATTAATGAAAATGGTAGAAAGTCGGACCCAGACAGGACATTCGCAATAAAAAAATGCCTGAACCAAAAAATGTCGCAGAATTACAAAGTTTTCTTGGCCTAGCAAATTACTACAGCGAATTCATCGAAAATATGCACAGATTGATCCCCCCCTCAACGAATTACTAAAAAAAGAGAATAAATGGAATTGGACAGAAGAATGTCAGAAAATGTTTAAGGAGATAATACAAAAATTAACGTCGGAACTGGCACTAACTCATTTCGATCCAAAACTAGAAATTATTATCGCGAGTGACGTGAGCTCTCACGGAGTAAGGAGCTTGCATTCTACACAAGATGTGTGATGGCACAAAGAAATCCATAGCTCACGCATCGAGATCATTATTACCTGCGGAGAGGAACTACTCGCAGATTGAAAAGAAAGCTCTAGGCATTATATTTGCCATAACTCGGTTCCACAGATATATATATATGGGAGAGAGTTTACGCTTCAAACGGACCACAAACCTCTTCTCACGATTTTTGGATCAAGAAAAGGACTACCAATCTATACAGGAAACAGACTCCTAAAATGGGAAACTATGTTACTGAACTACAATTTCAAACTTGAGTTCTTACCATCGAAGAAAACTGGGCACGCTGATGGACTATCGCGATTAATACCTGCAAAATGCGAACCGCTGGAAGATTCAGTAATAACGGCATTGCAAGCCGAAGATGAATCAGTAAAGTGTTATGCAACACAGTAAAGGAACTACCTGTGACCTTGCTAGAGATAAGAAGGGAAGCGGAAAAGGATGAATTTATTCAGAATACCAAGAAAAAAATAGAAGAAAAGGAAAGGAATTTAGCAGACAGCTTCGCAATTTGTGACCACATATTGTTATATAACGAAAGAGTAGTGATAACCAAAATCGTTACAAAGGCGGATTTTGAAAGATTTTTTCCAGGAAAAAACCGGATGAAAGCACTTATGAGAAGTTTCGTCTACTGGCCTAACATGGACAATGATATTACGCAAATGGTGGAAAGATGTAAAGGCTGTGTTGCTGCGGCAAAAGCACCACCTTCTATACAGAAACCATGGCCTAAAGTGGACAGACCCTGGTCCAGAATACATGTGGATTATGCGGGACTCATAGAGGGTTACTACTACTTAATAACAGTAGATAGTTTCAGTAAATGGCCAGAAGTCTTCAGATTGAAACACCCGACGACGGAGAATACTATAAACTGCCTACATGAATTATTCGTGAGATTCGGTGTCGTGGATTGCTTGGTAACTGACAACGGCACACAATTTACCTCCAGCGATTTTAAAGAATTCTGTGAGACGTACCAAGTAAAGCACATTAAGATAGCTCCGTATCACCCACGGTGTAACGGGCAGGCTGAAAGATTCGTAGACACACTAAAGAGAGCTCTAAAAAAAGCAGGGGATGTACCGACAGAAAAAGCTATTCAACAGTTTCTCCACGTATACAGAATAATACCTAACGGGAATACACCACCAGGTCTTTCACCAGCGGAAGTGATGTTTGCCCGGAAAATACGATCTGTGTTTGATAAGTTATTGCCTAGCAAGAATAAACACAAGCATACACCTATAGTACCCAAGAGATCATTCAAGCCTGGAGAACGGGTTTACTTTAGGATGTTCAGGAACAATATGGCTTACTGGGAGCCTGGCACAATAATTAACAGACTAGGAAACGTGATGCACACAGTACAAGGAGAAAAGTTTACCCACAGAAGACATATTGACCAAATACAAAAAAGACGGGTTGAAGAGCCAAGCTTGTCACCCGCTGAAAATGACGATTCAATGGATGCAATCTTTGAAGATTTTGAGATTCAAAGACCACAGGAAGACACAGAAACTACAAGGTCAAACAGGAAGAAAAATTTACCGAACCTCTGATTATCGACCATAGGAGAAAAAGATATTAACTCCCCCAAAAAGGGATCTAAGGAGGGGGTATTGAAGAGTTCTCTCCTTTTTACACAAATGGACTCACCCAGTATATACATATACTACGGCTACGTGAAGACCCAACAGAGCAAGACCGAAGAGTCTAGTCGATTCCAGAGTGACAGAGTAAAAGGTTGGAGGTAACCAGTGAGGGTGAGGTAACAGCGTTGTAGGAGTCACAGTGATCGAGCATGAAGACTCAGTAAGAAGTCATACAGCGATACTTCAATACCAAAGACTGTATATATATTTTGCTACTAACCCGTATTCCTGTAACTACTAACCTGCTTTACCAGTTTTTGTATTATTACGTTAATGCATTATTTTCATATATTCATTCCTGGCGTTTGTTATTTATTGGTACCGGATTTCAACCTGGAATCCACAACAGATCTAGTAGGATTTATCTCCGGCATAGTTTTCAGGATTTGCGATTTATTGAAATGAAACTCATTAACGATATGTTTTTTTTGTTAAAGGTATCAGTTCTTGGAAACCTCTCAATGGTTCATTCGTTTTACTTCTTTGTTTCCTGTTCATCTTTCTGTTTGTTTAAATGTGGTTTTTGGCTTCTGTGCGTATTCCTTCCTTACACTTTGTTTATCCTTCGAATTCTTGGACTGTGGTGTTGACGCAGTCCTCGACGAGGAATAGTCCTTTTCCGCATTCTTTTTAATACAGCCTGTCATCGTAATGTCTCTGGTGTAACGCACGATGCATCCTCATCAGTTGTCTTCTTTTGCTCCATGTTCCACTCTATTTCAGTTCAAGATAAGTCCGGAGTACCTCAGGTTGGATGCAGTTCAGGCATTTATTCATTTAGTATTATTAAACTTATTTTACAATAGTCCATTTGATTCATTCCATTTATAAAAACATAAGTCCTCCGTTAACTTTAACCACAAAAAATTAAAAAAGAATTATCGAAATTTTAGACGAGAAAAACGAGAAAATATACTTCTCAAAACGAGGTAAAAAATTTTTTAGTCAGTATTACTGAAAGCTACAGTTATTTGAATAATAATATTCCCTATTGGCAAAAAGTTTCCTATTCAATATACATCTTCCTTTAAAATTTTGTAAATGCAAGTAGACTAGAAGGAATGTGATGACTTTAATGAGGATTTCCAGCCGTTAGAGTATTTTTTCGTTTCAAATGCATTTTATTAGAATATTCTAACGAGAAGATAACAACAAGAATATTTTGAAAGGATAATGAAATACAAAAAGCACACAAATTTTAGCAAAAACGAAATCAATCAAGACTAAAAACGCATGATTTTTTCCAAAAGAGATTTTTCTGTTTTCGGTAATGTTTTGTCTTGACGCTCGCGCATAAATCGGCCAAGACTGAGATTCGATTTTTATGTTTTAGCAAAAAAGAATATTTCATCATTTCCAAACAAATCACAAACGGGGAAAAAATTGAAAGACAGTCGCAAAACGAAAATAAAAAGAAATAATGTCTATGATGTTGCATCGCATTATTCCTGCTAGTCGCCTTTAGACTGATCGATTGTTTTAAAGTTGAAGATTGAAAAAGAAACGAAGAGAAAAAGAAATAAAATTTATGAAAGCAAAATTCTCCGGGTTGCTCAGGTTAAAATAACTTGGGGGGTGGAAGGCCTCGATAAGGAAAGTCGTTATGCAGACATGAATTTACAAGCACCACAACATCATCCTATTTCGTTTTTCAGTTACTCTCTCTTTCTTTCTTACATACACATGCACAATTTTTCCTGTACACCCATATAATCATTTAGATTTAAGTATTTGAGCATAACAAACACACAAATAAATGCATGAAATTGAGCAAATATTGTTCTGGGGCCAAAAAAATTAGTATACACATATGCAGACTCACGTTCATAAGCAGAGTTTTTCGCTGTATCTTCCAATTCATAGACATAAGCATTATCTTACATTTGCATTGCTATAACACAGGTACTGTATCCATATTTCATGCAAAAAACAAACACGCAAAAATTGAAGAAGAAAACTTCCCTTTCGACAATTTCAGTGAATATTTATGACGACAGCTTATATCAATTTATAACATCTAATCGCAAAACAATGGGGAAATGAATCTACCGAAATCCGTTGACTCATACAAAATTATAGTCAAAGATCTCAAATGAACCGAGACATGAGAAAAATGATAAATATTAAAAACGCTATCGAAACAAAATGTTAGTCACTGCAATATGCACAAATACGTTGACGTGTTTGTATATGTGCTTATATCTTATATCTTAAATATACTTTTACATTTATTAGTAGCTAAATTACTGTCATCAACATTTTGATGGAAATACAAGTTATCTCCATTAATATTACACTCACGATTGATGCCATTTTTACAACAAAACATGAAAGCAATTGATTGAATCAATCTCTATTTCAGGAATACATTGAAAGAGGATTGCATAATAGAAAAACATATTACATTATTTTATGAACAGATATGAATAGTGTTAAAATGATATGAAATGTTTTTCTGTCCTCATTCTTGAGTTCTTAACATTCGTTTTCGATCACTTCTTTCCTTTCACAAATTGAATTAAGTATTTGGTTTCTGTATTCCCTAGTTTTTCATGTTTTCAAAATCTTCTAACCTTCAAATGTTGTCTTTCTCTGGCTCTGTTAAGTCAGTAAGTACATACTTTATTCTGGAGTTTGATGACAAAAGATTGCTATATTTTAATTAGTTAAGCATAAAAGGAAACCATTTTTTAGTTACATAAATATTCAGTTAATTTGTACAAATCGTCTTGTTTATAGGCTTGTAAAATGCTTCGAGTTGATATTTTGATTTCTGAAGGTATCCCAAACGCTTATTGATAATTATTTGAAATTAAAAATTCATAATCTTTTTTGTGAATTTATTAGTTAATTAGTTGAGTGAAACATATAGACTGTGTTTAAAAGATATGTATTCATACATACACAAACACAAATATACACAGTATATATATAGAGAGCATGTGCTCATTCCAATGCTACTATGGCCCATACTTGTGTACGAATTTGGAATGAGTACAATTGAGTCAATGGAAAGGAAAATAAACAAATATATCCGAAAATGGTTGGGTTTGCCTCCAGGTTTGTCTGATATCGCATTGTACTGCAGACAAGCAAAACTAAAGTTGTCATTTAAATCGATTATGGAAGAGTATAAATCTGGAAAAATTAGACTTCAAATGATATTGGATGACTCCAAGGATAAAGCAATAAAAGCTTTAAAGCCTACGTTAAAAACAGGGAGAAAGTGGAAGGTCAGAGAGACAATTGCTAAAGACAATCTAGCTTTCAATGAAGTCATCGGATACACTCAAGCAGGGAAACAAGGGTTAGGACTAAATGAAAGGAAATGGTGGTCGAAATCTTCTGGTAAAGATCGCCGTGACATGGTCATCCAAAATGTGATGAAAGAAGAAGATAAAAAAAGACTCGTAAAAGGAGTACAACAATCCCAACAAGGCCAATGGACAAACTGGGAGGAGGCTCTTCAGAAATCTATTACTTGGAAGGACATTTGTCAGATGGCTCCACTTAGGTTGAGCTATTTAATACGTTCCACGTATGACCTGCTACCATCTAAGAACAATCTTGTTAAATGGAAGAAAGAGAGTGATCCCACTTGTCCCCTGTGTAAGTGTTGAAACTTGACTAATGCATGGAATAATAATAATACAACACAAAATGTACGTAGAACAAAATGTATTGAAACAAGAAAGTGTACACAATATTTACATATAGTCTTTTGTATATTCCTGGTAAGACCGTTCCTGGAGAATGTGTTGACTGAGTCGCAGTCGGGCAGAGTCTCTGGATTGAATCTCTTGATTCCTCCCCCCGTCTTCCCGGTACCAACCATATTTATATGGTCGGTACTCCACTATGCAAATTAAGTGGATCCTACCACAACAGTAAGGAAAAGCCACAAACATTAGAACATGTTCTTAGTTCCTGTAAAACAGCCCTTGTCAATGGCAGATATACATGGAGGCACAATAGTGTTTTGGATGAGCTGGTCAAAATTATAAAGAAATATATGAAGTCTGAGTCATCTAATTCAGCCCAGGAATTTGTTGGCTCTAAGCAAACAAGCAAATGTCATGCTATACCCGGAAAAAATCTCCTTAGTTCTGGTTGCATCTGGGAGGTATCTGCAGACCTTTCTGGTTGGCGTAATGATTACCCCAAAATAATATCAAGTAAAGGTCTGCGACCAGATATTGTTCTTCTGTCAAGGGTGAACCATAAAATCATCCTGGTTGAATTAACAGTACCATATGAATGCCGGATAGAACAAAGCCACGATTATAAAACTAATAAATATGAAAATCTAAAGTCAGAGCTAATAAAGGAGGGGTATAATGCAATTGTTAGAGCAGTGGAAATTGGAGCAAGGGGTTTCGTTTCAGGCACTCTGTACCAATTTCTGGGACAAATTGGAATCAAAGGGCGTAATAGGGCCAAAAGTATAAAACACCTAATAGAAGTAACAGAAAATAGTTCTATGTGGATATGGAAAAAACGAAATACTCCGTGGAGTGTTTCCAGCGAACATGACGGCATGACATGACTGATCGTGAATGCGTAATGAGGTTCACGTTGCATTCTCAGAACGCGAAGTTTGCCGTTTTTCGGAATTTTCGTAAATTTAATTTCGCCGTTACACATTTGAACTAGTTTATCTACAACACTTGTATATCGTTATAATGGGGCCTCAAATCAGTGAGGGGGGGGCGGTGTGCAACTGAAACCGTTGAGAGGAAGGCCCCGAAACGGTGCACATTCTCTCCTGATGACCCCAGTTTAAAATTCGAGAGGAACGCATCAAATTCAGTGAAGTCATATGCCGTAGTGAAGCTCGGTGGAAGTGTCATTGGCATGAAGAGCATTACACATTCAGCTCGCTTCAGGTGAGTTTCAATTACTTTCTCGTAATTTCCTTCTTCTATATATATATATCTATATATATATACACACACACACACATATATATATATATATATATATATATATATATATATATATATATATATTATAAATTAATTGATTTAAAATATGGTTATTTTCGCTACACAGTTCCAACCATGTTTCAAAAATAGAAGCTAAAAACCCCTAATTTTATTTTTGCAAATAAATTAAAAGCATTAGTTCCATTTCATCTTCAAGCGAATTTTGGAGTAACTTTTAAAATTTACCGGGTTTTAAATACACAGCTAAAATCACGTTTCCATGGTTACAGAATATTCTACTCAAATTGAACACGGGGTGTCTAGATTTTCCTTATGACAGTATCATTGTATCAGTTATTAGCTACATTTTGGTAAGGGGTGAGGATGTATTTTACACTGAAACCTGACGTCGGTTGAATGGATGTCGTCTGAATTTAAAAAAAAAAAAAAAAAAAAAAAAAAAAAAATTGTTAACGGTAAAAAATTTTCAACGTCATCTTTTAAAATTAAAGATTTTTTTTACAATACTTTTTATTTAACTACGATTTGAAATATTTTCCTTTTTAATTTTTATTTTACTATATTCTTTTTAAGAACAGTTAAATGTATTAGAATCCATTATATTATGTAGGATTATTTTAACATTAAGTTTAAGTATGTATATGAGGTTACATTTTTTTTTTTTTTTTTGTATATGACTATGACAGCAGAAATGGTTACTTAATTTCACTGATTCAGTAAACTTTTCTTTTATATATAAACCTATTATTATAATATTTCACATGTAAGTACTGAGGACATGGGTCATTCAAAAGCTTACATGTTTATGGTATTTCATATTAATTTTATTTTTTATTTTATTTTATTTTATTTTATTTTACTATAGGTGTTATTTTTTGGATTCTTTTTTAATGCGTGTAGTATTATTTAAAAGAAATTTAGGTTAGAATTCATTCAATTTAACTACAATTTTAATTACAAATTCAAAATTACAACTTTAAAATTTTAAAATATTTTCATTGTTTAGTTTTAATAGACTATATTACTTTTATAACAGAAGGAAAATTACTCATATTAAGTAAGATTATTTTTCCATATCAAAGTATATGTAAATTTTTTTTTTTTTTTTTTTTTTTCAAATTTAAATATTATTTAAGTAATATTAATGGCACTTACTACAAAACTAGCTAAGTCATTTCTCAGATTTAGTAAACTTTATTTATTTATTAATTAATTAATTTATTTATTTCAAATATATGTAACCCAATTAATAAAGTTTCATATGTATGTATAAATAACATGTTAGAATTCATTTTATTTTACTACAATTTTAATTTCAATTTTAAAATTATAACTTTAAAATTTTAAAATATTTTCATTGTTAGTTTTAATTTAGACTATATTACTTTTATAACAGAAGGATAATTACTCATAGTAAGTAAAAAAATTTTTTTTCCCTATCAAAGTATATGTAAATTACAAATTTTAAACTTTTAATTTAGATATTATTTAAGTAATATTAATGGCCCAGACTACAAAACTATCTAAGTCATTTCTCAGAATTAGTAAACTTTATGTATTAATTCAAGTTTAAGTATGTATATGAGGTTACATTTTTTTTTTTTTTTTTTTTATATATATAAACCTAGTGATATAATGTTTCTCATGTAAGTACAAAAGGACATGGGTCATTCAAAAGCTTACATCTTATGGCATTTCATATTAATTTTATTTTACTATATTTGCTTTTTGGGATTCTTTTTAGTGCGTGTAGTATTATTTAAAAGAAATTTAGGTTAGAATTCATTCAATTTAACTTTAATTTTAGTTTCAATTTTAAAATTACAAACTTTAAACTTTTGAAATATTTTCATTGTTAGTTATATTAGACTATATTACTTTTATAACAGAAGGAATATTACTCATAGTAAGTAAAAATTATTTTTCAATATCCAAGTATATGTAAATTACAATTTTAAACCTTTATATTTTAAAATATTATTTTAGTAATATTAATGGAACTTACTACAAAATTAGCCAAGTCATTTCTCGGATTTAGTAAACTTTATTTATTACTTAATTTATTTATTTATTTTAAATATATGTAACCTAAGTAGTAAAGTTTCATATGTATGTACCAAGAACAGGTTAGAATTCATTTTATTTAACTACAATTTTAATTACAATTTTAAAATTACCACATTAAAATTTTAAAATATTTTCATTGTTAGTTTTAATTGACTATATTACTTTTATAACAGAAGGATAATTACTCATAGTAAGTATAATTATTTTCCATAACAAAGTATATGTAAATTACAATTTTTAAACTATTATATTTAAATATTTAAGTAATATAAATGGCACAGACTACAAAACTATCTAAGTCATTTCTCAGATTTAGTAAACTTTATGTATTAATTAATTAAATTATTTATTTTAAATATATGTAACCTGAGTAATAAAGTTTCATATGTATGTACAAAGAACAATGGGTCATACATTACCTTACATCATCTAGCTTTAGTTATAATTTCATTTTTCAGGAGGTGTTTTATCGGATTCATTCAAGTGTTTGTAGTACATTTATTATAGAGGTGTTTCGGTTAGGATACATTTTATTTAACTACAATTTTTAAACGGTGTTTATGTTTTAATACGTTTTAACCACAATTTTAAATTTTAAATAACAGTTTTAAAACATTTTTTCCTGCCATTCAATAGACTTTTTTTTTTTTTTTATATATTATTTAAGGAAAAATTTTTGACAATGACGGCATATAATAGCTATTTCATTTCTCTGATTCAGTAAATTTTTATTTTTATAAACTTAGTAATATATAGTTTCTCTTGTATACATAGAGGACACGGGTCGTTTAATGATCTACAAATTCTAGCTCTTCTTATTAACTTCCATTTTACTGTAGGTGTTTTATTTGATTCTTTTAGATGCCAGAAATATTTTGAGAGATGTTTGATTTTTTATATTTATTTATTCTAAATGAAGTTTGATGTTGGTTGAATCTTTTTTTGAATTCATGGCTAGTGCAACTATATATATATTTTTTATGTTATCAGGATTTTCAATCGAAGAGATATTGCATTGGTATACTAATGATTCAGTGCAACATTTATTTTGTAGTGGGCAATTTTGAGGGTTTCGACAATTACATAGTTTTTGTTTATTTACATCAGTTTTATCTTAATTTTCTATTGTCTAAATTTTTTTTTTGGTTTTGGTATAAGTGTTTATTTAAGATATTAGCATTATGGTTCTTAATGATTTTTCTAAGTTCTTTGTACAGCTATAACTTAATTTTAGTGTGTTTTTATTGAAAATAGTACTTAGTTTATTTTCACAAGGGAAATGCTTGACTATTAATGTGAGGAATTTATGTCCTAATCTGTTCTTTACCATTTGGTTATATGGGGAGTATACCAAATAATTTTTCTACATCTGTTTTTTCTATGTTTTCCATTTTCATTTTTTATATACGCTAGTTTTGGGTTTTTGTAGCCACTATCTTTTTTAGAGCCTTATTATAGCCATTGATATGCTCATCAAAAATCTTGTTATTAGCTGAATTTGTACTAATTCGTTTACTTATAGATAACGGTATATGTTTAATTATAGATGGGGGTGATTTGATTTAGGATGTATATATAAAGGATTGGTGTTGGGTTTTTATAAGGTGTGTATGTATTTTTATTTAGATCTAAAGTTATATCTAGGAAGTCTACTTTTTTAATTTAGTACTAACTGTAATTTTTAAGCCCATGCTTTTAAATTCTTTATATAATAACTTTCTAATTCTATCTATTTTGAAGTTCGTTGAGTTTCTAATGACCATTAGCCCATCGTCCCTGTACAAACCAATATCATTTGTATATATATTAGAGGAGGCACGGTGGAGTAATGGATATATATATATATATATATATATATATATATATATATATATATATATATATAGGCACGGTGGAGTAATGGATATATATATATATATATATATATATATATATATATATATATGTGTGTGTGTGTGTGTGTGTGTGTGTGTGTTTGTGTGTGTACTGAACATATATTCACGCACACACGTGAGGGTTGATTGATAAATAAGTTCGACAATCCTATGAAATACCTTTTAGACTAATAATGAAACTGGTTTGAAAATTAAGGAAATTTACTTCTTTTCAAAATTACATGTTTATTATATTTTACAAGATTACATGGTTTTTACATGTTTCAAAATTAGATGTTCATTTTCCCACATGATCACCATTTAGTGCTACATATTTTCCAAAAGTTCTATCCATTTTTCCTTTCCAGACATTTTTCCGCTGATCCCTCATGGCATTCAGCAACTGTCAAAGGACCCATCTACACATATTATTCTCTTATTAAACATCTAAGTGAATATGCTACTGTCTTACCAGAACAATGACTGATTGCTTAATTTACTGGACCATCACATTCACTCTTCTTTGATTACCCATGTGCATCACTGAAATATTTGATTTAATTCGCGCCTCAGTGAATTCGGTCGTCTTGGTCTTTGCTTATAAAATATGCTTATCTTCTCTCTACTGTGGCGTTTGGTATGTTGAATTCATTGGCAGACATTTCTGACATCCATACAACCATGACTACAAATTGCTTTCATAGTCTGTGAATTCCATTTGGTGTGAAATCTTCTAGAGACAACAATTTTATAGCTGACCGACGCTTTATATGCAAATCAGATGAAGTGCTCAACGAACTGATATTAAGCATGTTTGGACAAGACTTTATATGCAACTAAATACATGTTCAAACATGTGTCTATCTCCACTATTAATGAGAATACACATGAATAGATAATAAAGCTAGTACATAATAAAGGTATGATAAATACGAATATGTGTACTAAAGAAGGACTACAGAAAAATAAAATCGATGAAGCTGAAAATCATTTACATAAATACTTAATTTTTTTATTCGTTTCTAAACTTTTATGAATATTTAAATATATTAGTTTTAAATATCAATATTGAGTTTTCGTTTGGATTTTTCAAGTACAGATGTATTTGTAGCTTTAACTCCGCGTTTTTAAATCAATTTAAATTCATATAAACATTCATTAAACGATTTAAATCCATTTACACATACATAAACGATATTAGACACCTAATAACAATAATACCAATACATATGTAAGACAATTTTACGAAATCTACATATATAGCTCTCATATAAGTACGTAGACATTTTATTTGTTTTAGTTATTTTTACAGTGATATTGTAGCATTCATCTTTGATTATTAATCATAAAACATTCTAGAGCAGATGTAGATTTCTGTACTGCATTTAATTAAGCGTCCATCATATTTCCATTCAGTTAGAGTGACAATAATTTTAGGATAATAGAATATTTCAAAATGACTATGAAGAATACAAAGAAACCTCTGCAGTGTTTAGTTTTTAATTTTCCAGGCTATTTACGACTGTTTTCTTTTCTTTTTTTTATCAGTTGCTAATAGCAGTAAAATAATTTAGCAAAGATATACAATGTGGGTTTTTTATTGCTTATTTATAGAACTGATATGATGCCAAGCAATGTCTTGATACATCTTCAGGTACTAACTGGAAAATAATAGTAACAGGATTGTTTTTGAAATATTAATATTTAACAATCGACAAGTTTATCGAATAGTTTTTGTAGAATCCTTATTAAGTTGTTAAGGGTATTAATTAAACCTATCTTTATATGGTTAAGTCCAAATTAGGAGGAGCTGGGTAAATATGGCGTTGCGCCAAGTAAAATAAGACTGTCTGCTTGGTTTGAAAATCAGCAGCTGAAATTTCAATTTTTTATAAATTCCGAACACCAATTCTTACCCTGGTGGATCACATGTAATTATTTCAACTATATTCAAGATCTATTGCTGCACTAGAAATGTAACAAACTAATAATGTGGAATACTGTATACAATGGTATAGTTTAACCAACAATTGCTTCATCATTCTAATAAAATTCCATTTTTAAAGAGAAAATATCAATATATATTTCATGACATTCTTTAGTATTAATATGGAAAAAACCTTTTAATTAAATTGTAATTACTTTCAAAAGTAAATAAATATTTTCTAAGATTTATTTGTAAATTCTTTTCTTTCAGTTAATTGAAAGATACGTAGAACACAACTGCAATTTTAAGAAAGATGTAAACCAAATGTTCATTGATATACATTTCGAAAAAAATGGTTAGGCGTCCATAAATGGCTGGACGAATTTTTAGTTTGTTTCTTAAAGAACAAATTATTAAAAGAAAGATGTCTATTTTTTTGTTGAAACGCAAACAAACAAACAGTAATAATTCTTGAGAAAGAAAGGCAATAGATAACATTATGAATTTTCAACATTCTTTTTATGAATTATATTGAGTGGTATATCTACTTATATTTGCATACTACATACATGTAAATAAGTATAAGTAACCACAGTAAGTAGTACATATATCCACCTACTCACCTATATATATATATATATATATATATATATATATATATATATATATATATATATATATATATATATATATATATATATATATATATATATATATGTAAGCAAATATATGGATATAGATCTGACAGTATGAAGAAAATATATACAGAAAAAAACAAACAAAAATCCTTATATACAATTATGCTGTTTTAATGTTAATATGTCAACGTCGGACGTTTTTTTGTTTTTTACGTATATATTTTTCTTCATATATATATATATATATATATATATATATATATATATATATATATATATATATATATATCGCAAAGAATATTAGAAACGTACTAAGTAAATTGCTTTGATACGCCTGATATCTTTACATCTGTTTGTGATATATTTACATCTGTTTGTGTGTGGACTTGTTAGCATTATGTATACATTGTAGGATAAAGAGAGGCTACATTATTTTAAATATGTATATATTGATAACATTTATAATATCGGTATACATACATACATGTATACGGCAATAAACATTTAAATGGATTGTTTATACGACCAAACAATGCAAATTTTCTTTCATTTCTGTGTACAGTTAATATCTGATTATTTCCAAATGCAAATATACGTCAAAATATTCTATTTGTCTAGTCCATCCAGTGTATATTAACACACAAAGGTTAATATTTATTATTATGCATAAATAAGAATTCATTGTAATCCACCTTAATAAGTACTTGACGAATACTTAAACCAAAGTATAAATGTACATTCAAATATATTATAAATAAATGTTTTTATATAAATAAATATCTTCTTACACACATTACAATACCGGTCTAATCAACACCCTCCCCAATAAATCCAAATTTGTTCACACAGAGAGAGAGAGAGAGAGAGAGAGAGAAGGAAGAGAGAGAGAGAGAAGGAGAGAGAGAGAAGGAGAGAGAGAGAAGGAGAGAGAGACCGAGACAGAGAGAGAGAGAGAGAGAAGGGGAGAGAAATCATTAAAGTCTGTTTCACACTTAGATCAGTGCATCTATTCAATGCATGTTTAAACGCTTAATTTTTATTGTATGTCGCATATTTAGAGTGTAAGAGGTCGGGAGCAAGACACAGAACAAGAGAATGTCAAATTTAATTTACCTTCATAATTATTTTGCTACAGTCTAGGATTTAATTGCTGTAATTTTCTTTTATTTGCCTGCAGGGAGACTGGCAAAAACTATTGCATGTCATATTAGACAGCAAGTACGGGAGTGCTGAGGTAATATGTCGATAAGGTATCGATTGGTTGACAAGAGAGAGAGAGAGAGAGAGAGAGAGAGAGAGAGAGAGAGAGTGAGAGGGAGAGAGAGTAAGAGTGAGAGAAAAAAAAGAAACGCCTTGAGATGGAATCATTGAACATTTTCAGAATTGTATATTGAGAATATTGCTGACAACAAACAAAAGAGAGAAAGAGGGGGTGGTAGGAATATAAGTGGAAGTTAATTGATAAAAATAAAAAGTATATGTGAAAAACATTGATGTTTATTTTTAATGTTTAACTGAGCCATGAAAAACGAGATATTTAACGATTATTTACTGAAGATGATTTCTTTAAACGGTTAATGAAACTTTTTATTTGTTCAAAAGATATTGATTAGTAACAATTATGTTTTTCAAAGCTAATTTCACTGATTTATACTTGAAAAGAGTTTAACAAATAAGAACTTGTGAGACCGAAAGAATATTATTTGGAAAGAATGAACGAGAGAAAAAGAAATAAAACACAAAGTGAAATGGGAAGAAAGAGCTGCAAAGAAAAGTGAAATTTACATATCATTTATGGAGGAAGATGTATTGAGTGGGAGATAAAAGTTTCAAAGAGGGGAGAGAATGAAAAAGGGAGAAGGGATAATTTAGAGAAAAGAATAAAAAGGGATTATAATTGGAAAACTGAGATCAAGAAAAATTGAGAAAAGAGAGAGAAAGAGAAATAAAAAATGAAAGATTTTAGATTATTGCAAGTGTCGAAAGAATTTACGGAAAAGTCTCAATGGAAAAAGAAATCATAGAATGAAAAAGAAAGTAGATAAACTAACGTCTTTTTGAACGTAACTCATAATTGATACAATAATAGTTAGTAAAAAAGAACACACTACCGCCTCTGTCGAAATATAGAGAGATATTAATTATTAATAGAGAGGTATCCTTGGAAACAAAAATTATGAATGTATATGCTATTAAAACACAGTAAATTTCAAAATAAGTTATTCCAAAATTCGTTTGAAGATGAAACAGAACTAACGCTTTTGATTTAATTATATAATTGAATTTGAAGTATTTAGTTTCTGTTTTTGAAACATGGTAATTCCTGTGTAGCGATGAAACTATATTTTTAAATCAGTTAATTTATAATATTTATGCTCTGTAAATTTACATTGAGCACTGTTTTGTAAAAATAAAAATATCAATAAGAACACCGGATTATATATCTTACTGTTGTTGTTTTTTTTTACTATAATATATATATATATAATTATATATATATATATATATAGAGAGAGAGAGAGAGATAAAGTGTTCAATATCAGAGATAGAGCGTATGTAAATATAAATATAAAAGTGAACATTGAAGTTAATACTCAGAGGCGACAGGCTGTTTCATGCTAGACGCAATCGTCAGGCGACCTATATATATATATATATATATATATATATGTGTGTGTGTGTGTGTGTTGTGTGTATGCGTGTGTCTTTGCGTGTGTGTTATGTTATATATAGTTTAATGTATATATAACTTACGTATGTTTATATATATATATATATATATGTTATATATATTATACATATATATGAGTTTGAAAATTGAGCCTATATATATGAGTGTGTAGATAGATAGATAGATAGATAGATAGATAGATAGATAGATAGATAGATAGATAGATGTAGGGACATCGTACGAGAAATAAAAATAATAGGAAAGGAGAAAAAGAATGGTATGATTTTAAGTTTGACTGTTATAAGGAACATAGTAAAAAGAAAATATACATATGAAATAATATATAAATAGCTCCAGACAATATTTGAACTCTTAAAAAAATCACGTATCTATTGTACATTCATAAAAACAACATCGCCTACGGCCAGGATACATTTTTAATTTCTTAAAACTTATCACAGGTTTCGTTCATGAAAACATTTTAAACATATATTTATTGCATTAATGGCCTCGTTTCTATAATTCCAGAGGATTTCCAATTTAGAATACAATGCTTTAGACGATAATTCCAAAGTCTATTTCGTTAAATTATTTATAGAAATAGTCATTTTAGTCGAGAGATATCACTACCTAGAGAGTAGTTGAATAGAAGACAAATGTAATGAGAGCTTCTTGCAGGTAAACCTCGAATGGTGAGAAAAAATTTCAGAAAAGAAAGAATAGATGAGAATAGGAATAGAAAGTAACTGAAAGAGAAACAAAAATATAGTGAAACAAATTTTTCGGCGGAAATATATTTATAAATAGAGAGAGAGAGAGAGAGAGAGAGGGAGAGAGAGAGGGCGGAGCGTAGAGGAGAGGAAAAATATGAGGCAGTAGACTTTTTAGAAGGGAGTTAATGTATAATTCATATGAATAAATGAGAGATGACAGAAAAATATACGCTAAGAAGAAAAACTTCAATTAAAAAGAAGTAGGTACATTATTAGAATGCAAATGAAAGAAAAAGAAGGAAAACTGGAAGGATTTGAACAAGGCAGTAGAAAATAAAAGCATAGTTCAGGGAAAAAGTAAAACAAGTGAAAAGAAATAGAGAGATATTAAATGTGAATGTGAATATGAGAAATGGAGAAGATTAAAAAGAAAGTCTGCAAAACTGAAAAATATAGAGGGAAAGAAAACAGAAAAACAAGAGCTAAATGAAAGAATAAATTAGAAGTCGAACAGAATGTATGAAGAAAGTAGACAAAAGCGAAAAATGAAGGCGAAAAATGAAAGCGAAACATCTGAGAAAAGAAGTTAAAAAAATGAGATAGTAATGACAGTTGAATATTTTTGAGTTTTGTTCACTGTAGAATTACGTAATTCATAGAGGAATATGTGACAGACTTGTTACAAAGCCAGAGTTTCATTATTTAATGAAATATTTATGTTAGCGTTTAAGATGCTACGTATTAAGTTATATTACACTATTCCTGCTTCAAAATTTGTTTTTTCTCAATTTATTTTTCTACTTGCCTTTTTTCTCGTCCACTTAAATCTATTGTACATTTGATCCTCTTTCCTCTTTTTAAAATTTGTTTGCTAAATGTCTCCTTAGTGTCTTGCCTTTCGTTTTTAATTTTTGTTAAAATCCTTTAATTACTTATATTTATATATTATTTTTCGATTTTAACTATTTTCTGAAGGTTCAGATCATACCTTCATATCTGCTAAACTTTCTTCTTTCGTTCTTCTTGCCATTCGTCAGGTTGATGCTCACTAAATGTTTTCAGTTTCAGTTTTACTTAATTCTACTGCTCACGATACTTTCATTTTGATAACCAATTTTTACTTTCAGTTTCTTTATTTCCCCGTCCTATTTTCTTTTCTCGTATATATATATATATATATATATATATATATATATATATATATATATATATATATATATATATATATATCTTATCTCTTTATTTTTTCCATTTTTAGTTCTATTTCCCTATCCAATTGTGTACTGTATCTCACATTTGCTTTTACCTCTTTCACTCCTATTTCTCTTGGCACATATTCTATGCCACTCAGTTTTTTCCTCGTTTTATTTGTATTTTTCGACTTTCTTTTATTTAATTATTGTTTATTTAATATCCCTTTTACTCGTCTATTGTTATTTCACTTGTCTTCTATCCACTCTCAATCATTGGCTTTTATGAATTTGCCATTTCAGCTACCTCACTTTCCACCATTTCCAATTTAATCTCCTTTTCTCCAACTTGAATTTCTTCATATTTAATCTCTCTTGACTTAAGACGTTTTTTCTTGTTTCTTTTTTAGTTTTAACCACACTAACATTGCAACGGCTCTCTCTTTAGTTTCACCATCTCTCTTTAGGTCTTTATTTTAAAAATTTGATTATTTTCCATCTTGTAATGCAAGTGCCAATTGCACTAATTATATGCTCTAAGGTTACATGAAAATCACATAATTTTCCCAGTTGTATTCATTTTAGTCCTACTGATTCTTTTTTTTTTAATCACTCTTAAGTTCATCGATACTTATGGAGTCCCAGATAGACGAGTTTAACCACTTTTCAAACTTTCAATCAACTTCCCTTATTTATCCACATATCTTGTTACCATTCTGATGTATAATTATTCATTTCTTTATTTATCGATAAGGTTTAAGTTTTTTTATATTTTTGTATATACACAAGTCTCATATACACACATACGCTTTGTTATAACATGTAAACCATCAATGTTTTGCATCTGTAGAGCTATACATGTAGAACTGAACCATGTATAAAAGTAAGGTGTATTAATATAAATGCGCAAAGTGTACTAATTAAATATTGTTGACCATTTTATCATCGGAGATTCAAATGTTTGAAGCAAAAAACAAATATCATTTAAGAAGTGACTGAATTAAAAAGAAATTATTTTTTGTGTTGTAGTAGTGAATTGCGAATCAAATGATATAAAACCACCAGACAAAGACTCTAGAAATGATCAAAGACACAAGATAAATTGCTTATTTCTACTTATTCCAATTTTCTTCACATGCTTCTGGGACATGAAATTTACTATTAAGTACGATTCGAACATTTCTGTCCCCACATGACCCCAATATAGAATTTGTTTCTTCAAAAAAACATTCGATTAATAAGTCGTTGTTGCCACTAGTAATTTTAGCAACAATGTTTTTAGCTTAAATGTTTGCATACAAGTTAATATGAAGAACACTTTGCTCTATCAAGATAAAAAAAAGCAATAAGTGCAGTAGCGAATGATTTGTGTAATTGTGTCACTGTCAAAACAGTTATAATCTTTGTTTTAATGCGGGTGGTATAATTTGACATGGTACAGCTACTTATGTTACTAATGATCAAATTTGCTTGTTGTTCCGGCTAAAAGCTGAGCATTTGTTAAATGACTGAAAGTTCGAATAACTCATACTTCGTTCAATAAATGCATATCAGTTTCATATTTTGTTAACAGCCAGTTTGGGAAAAAAATTGGTGAATAAAAATGCTTAAAATGCTGAAAAAGCAAGGAAAAGACAGAAAACTCTAAATTCTAGCGAAAAACATTATCAAATTTTATGGTAATTATAATAAAAACGTCTTTTTGAGATGACAATGATGAAAATTCCAAATTTAATTACATGCCACGTTATTTTTTGAAATTATATTCAACGATTTAAGAAAATGAGGAATAAAAGTTCAATGGTAAAAAAGTTTCTAACTAGTTGCTAACCTTTTCAAAACTATGGAATATTTAGTCAAACTTAATGAAATATAT